>WSZQ02088443.1:0-12960 GCA_019419845.2 Weissflogia rhopalogaster | reverse complement strand
TAATTTAAGTTAATTTAAGTTAATTTAAGTTAATTTAAGTTAATTTAAGTTAATTTAAGTTAATTTAAGTTAATTTAAGTTAATTTAGAATATATTAAGCTAGGTTGTGTTGATTTAGGTTAGTATAGGTTAGATTATTTGCATTTGCTTAGTTAAGTTTAAGTGAGTTTAGGTTAATTTAGGTTAGTTTGGGTTAGTTTACGTTAGTACAGGTTAGTTGTAGGAAGCTTGTAAGAAACTATGTCAATATTTCTTTGGCGTCTGCGCGATTGACTGAATTGAATCCCATCACATCTTGCCTCCCGCAAGTGGTAATCGGATACTGTGCTTCCGTGTTAGGAAGGCATTAGGCACGTGCCACGTACGCGTGGCACACTTCTTCCAAAACCCATGAACAACACAAGGTGGTTGCTGCCAACCAATCCACACTCATTCGCGATACTCTCATGGGTGCGACAGGGATGTTGCTCTCGGAAAGAAGATTTTCGCCTGAATGCAAACATCTTGAGATCACTCGGACGCTGGGCATGCGGAACACGGCTGTCATGCCTTACCATGCCATGCAGTGTGTTGATGACGCACGTGGTTTTGCGTACGCCAAGTGACAGATCGCAAGAGGAACCTGCGCCGCGCGGCAGCTGCAGCAGCCGACCACTAAATATAGGATTTCCTCTCTCGACTTTGCGAGCACCTTGGCGCTGGTGTGCGCTATCAGCATATGCAAACGCAGGCCTCACTTCCTGCTCTCTTGCCCACGAAACCCATAGAGAAATCCAGAGCAAGATAGAGAGAAAGAGAGTTGCTGAGGGATAATGTGGTTAAGCCAGAATGAGTGAGTAAGTGAGAGAAGGAGTTTTTCGTTTGGTGGTTGATGATTGTTGATGGTGGCTGCTCTAGCAACAGGCTGCTGACACCGGCACTGACACCGCAGCCGGAAACCAGGTTCTCCGTGCACCACCGATGATTTTCACATGATGTGGCACATGCAATCCGGCCAGGAAGTAAGTGCACACACTTACCTACTCTGGTGTGTGGATGGATGGAGCGATCAAGGAAATACCGAGCCGCGAAGACGGAACCCGAAAGGTTCACAGATTCACATGCGCCGTTGGGAGGATGCACCTTTCGTGTGCAGCATCCTTGACATTCGGAATATCTCACGTTGTTGCGTGCCTCTGTTTGTGTGCATGTGTTGTACGTAGGTGTGTTTTCTCAGCATTTTGCTGACTTTTAAGTACGTACAAGGAAGTTACAAACGAAATTGTTGGGAAATTGTAATATGAGATCTGATGATTGAGGTTATAGTTTACTTTTTCAACACACCAAAGAACGAAATGACCACCAAATCTAACCTATCATAATATAAATCAACCTTCACAAAACCTAACTTATAATAAATTCTAACATCACAAAGACAATTTAACTTAAACTTAACCTAACTTAACGAAACATACTAATATTACGTGATTTAACCTATAATTTTTTAACTTATTTTGATTTAACCTAACTTAACCCAATTTAGCCCAGATTAAGCTAACTAAACTTAAAATAAGCTTGCCTTCTAATGCGATTGGATCCAATCGCATCCAAACCATTTAGGACATCAAACGTAACCTGTCTTAACATCACATAGTTTATTAAATAACTAAGCTTAACCAATCCTAGCCTAATCTAATTTTGCCTTAACACTAATACTTCCTAACACTAATATATAACAATTATACCTTAAAGGTATTTGGGCAAATCAGAACATATAAACAATTTTCGAGAGTGGGTTATCTGTCGTCGTAAGGGTTTGCCGATATTAGATTAAGCAACCCTTCTTCTATTCTTCTTCTAGCATAAATATTGGAATTTACGAATAATCACAATTTTCAAAATTGAATCATTTACATGATTGAATCAGTCGCTTCACACAATTTTCAATAGCTGATTTTCTTGAGACCTAATTTAGATATCACTTTGGGCTTAGCGTCATTAGTTTAAGAAACTGTTCTTCTATTCGAGATGCAAATATAAGAATGTTCCGGCATTTAGAAATGGTCTAAAATTTCAAATATGAAGAGAGAAATTTACAAGACGGTATATGGGGAGAACCAACAACTTTGCAAAATATTCGAAAGTGGGTTTTCGGAGACATAGTATAGTATATACTATCCAATTGGGATTAACGCCATTAGATTAAGCAAATCTTCTTTTATAAGGGGTATAAATATAAGAATGTGCCGGCATTCACAAATAACCGAAATTTTCAAATTTTTAGGTCGGAAATTGCATAGCGGATCGAATCAGCAGCAATTTTCGATAAACGATTATCTGGCGACTTAATTATGATATAAATTAGGTATTGACGTCATTAGAATAAGAAATTCTCCTGCTTTAAGATACATAAATATAAGAATATGTTGGCATTTATAAATATCCGAAATTTTTCATATTTATTGCACGTAATTTGCATGGAGGCATATGAAAAAATCAGCATCTTTACACAATTTTCATTAGTGAGTTATCTTGCGACGCAATTTTGGTATCAATTTGGGTTCTTTTCAATGGTCGAATCAGCCAATTTTCAATAGTGGCTTATTGTGGCAAGTAATTAGCATATATATTTGGAATTGATCGCTGTAGATTAAGTAACACTTCTTCCATGCACTTTATGGGAGAAGTGTAACTATAAGAATGTGCCCGCATATACAAGTATTCAAATTTATCATTATTATTATTACTTGTTGCGTTTAAGTTACATGGCATTATATGATCACATTATTTTCAGTTTTGCGACCAGCTTTTGTCAAATTTGAGTTAGAGTCATGAGACAAACACTATTATATTAAGCTGTTATTCCTGTATTTATAGTGTTTATAAGTTTTATTTTCTTTGAGTTTACTTACGAGAATCGACTTTTATGGTCATTTGCTCTTTTAGGTTAATACTGTTGATAGGAAAAAGAATTCACTTTACTATACATCACTACCGAGAATCGAAGAAGGGCCCTGGCACACCGCAGTCAACATATCGCTGCGCCACTGGGCCCGGATCCTACCAATAAGTAAAGTGAAAATACTAAACGGTTATAAAAATAAGCTAAGTAGGCATATGCTAATTACATAAATGTTTGTAAATGATGTAATGACATATAATACCTACAATGTTAGAAATATTTACGTTAAGATAAATATACGTATGTAATTTGAAGATAAAATTTGAAGAATATTAAACAACAGCTAAATATACAATGTCTGCGAAAGCCATTGATAATTATGTAGTTTGCGAAAAAAGACAGGTGGTGCATGTGCACCGGAAGCAAAAACCTCGGCGAATCACAATTTCGGAAATGAACAGCCTGCCTTTCCACCAATCATTAATTACACACGTACACACATGCACACTCGTACGTATGCACGTACACGAAATCAAGATTAAAGACACGTGGTTGTGAGTATCTTATGTCTTCCCCTTCTTACAAATCTTCTCAATCGCACGCACTAATCATCGTAATCATCTACAAAAAAAAAACATCTGCGAAATTAATTAAACTCTGACAAAGTCTGATTGTGAGCCGAGAAGTGAAAAAGTTAAACGATAATAAAATATTTTAACTCCAATAAAACTAATTTACAACAATTGATAAAATTTAGACAAATATAGAAAATTGAAACAATGATAAGAAATAAACAGAGCACAATCTTTCGGATGTTATTCTTGAATGAATAAAAGAAGAATTCATTCATACGCGTTTTTAATATTTGAATATGCGATGCAAATATAAGAATGTGCCCTTCGTGTACCGGCGGTTACCGGAGGATGCACACATGGGCCCCTCGGTGACGGAACCCCCCCAAATAAAACACTAAGAACACCGCGTCTATTTGCTTATCCCATGGTTTATTATATTCGGCGCCATTCGCATGACCCAAAAATCTGACACGAAGGTTGAGGACGACTTCCTCTTGGCCTGAATATACTCGCGACAGTGCCGGTGGTGAAGTGCACACCGATTTTTCCTTGAGTACGACACGTATGCGTTTGCCGGAAGTGCTATTTGTATGCACGCGCAGGAAGTACTTGTGCAAAAACGCATACACTTTACGCCCACCTTTCTCAATACCGTGGATGAGGAAGAGGAGGAGAACGAAGTGAAAATATTCGACAACCTGATTGAGGCGGAGTTTTTCGATGCAAGTGCTTGATAATTGCGATTTAGGGTATACTTGTTTTCTTGGTGAAATGATTCCATATTTGTGTACGGGGGAATGAATCTTGTTTTCATTAATATGAATATAATTGATGTCATTTTAAGGAGATTTCCAAAAGTTTAAATGCTCTGGATTAAGCTCAAGTGTCTTAACATGAATCGGTCCTAAATTCACCTAAATCAAGGGTGAGCAATCTTTTTTTAAATACTTATATTGCAATAATAAAGAAATATTTACATAAATAAATACAATAAACATCAACATGAGGATAGAGAAGACCAATAAAGTATACTTTGCACTAAGTAAGTATATATTCAACAAAAGAGAGCTTTCAACAAGGACAAAAGTAAGAATCTATAAAGCAGTGTATCGACCTATATTAACATATGGTTGCGAAACATGGAACTGCAACCGGAGGAAGTTAAGCCAAATAATAGCAACTTCATCTCTGTTGCTATTATTTGGCTTAACTGCCTGAGAAGAGTGTATGGAGTAACTAAATTAGATAGAATAAGAAGTGATGTGATAAGACAGGCATTAAATGTAGATAGCCTAGAAAGATTTATTGAAGAGAGACAACTAGCTTGGTGGGGACATATGGTTAGAATGTACAGCAACAATCAAACAAAGAGAGTATGGGGAGCGAGAACACAAGGAAAGAGATCCAGAGGTAGGCCAAGGAAAACATGGAAAAACAAAATAACCGAGTTAATTAAAAGAAAGGGTTGCCAAGAAAGAGAAGCAAGGAATAGAGCGAAAACAGAGCGGAATGGAAGAAACTTTAAGTGTCTATTCTCAAACTGACAGAAAGCAAGAAAGTAAGTATTTGAATTTTTCACTTTCTGTTTAAGGAACACTATGAGTATATAGTATTCTGTCAGGGTCGTCTAATTTCTTTCCTATCTAAGAGTCTGTTCACTTTACCGGCGCTAGGCTCGAAAGCTTTAAGCCTAGTCTTGTCTGACCAATGTATATAAGCGAAGACAATTAGATTAGTAAGCATGATTCAACTCTAACTGTCTCGCACTAAATAAATGGTCAGCACAGGCTAGAGTGAGAAACAAACAAACAACTGTAGGATACACTATGGTTGCAATGGACGCGTGTCACTTGTAGTCTTCCAGGTTTTAAAGAGATATGCTCGGAAACAGCCGCGACCGGCGAACCAGAAGTCGCAATCACTATGCTTCGTTTTGGCCCATTTTTTGACGTTTGGGATATACCTTCGGCATCGGCTCCAGCGGCCCTTACCTTCCCATTGCGCATTCCAAGCTCCTTTTCTTATCATCGGGTCGTTAATATATTGAATCATTATGCAGGGCCGAAAAAAAAATTATATAAAGGTTCCCCCTTGTCCAAATTTGACAAAAAAAAAAGTTAAACGGAACTTGAAGGGTGGGGTGTTATGTGTTGGAGGAGTCTCAAAATCCAGGACAATGGAACAAATTGTAGTTAAAAAATAGGGCACCGTAATGCTGATCTAAATGGGTTGATGTGATAGATCTCTTCTTGGAGCAAGTTGTGCATTCTCTATTCAACCTTGAAAATTGTCAGGACTATAAACTAAATTGTCCGCTATCTACCATAATATCACGAAATAAGACGTATTTTTGTAAAATATTAAATATATGAAAAGCTTCAATGGTCATGACTGTCCTTCATGAATTAATTAATTCATTTTAAGCCAGTTTAATCTTCTCCTATCTTTATTTGTTCTTTACCTACTCATAATCATATAAAATACTCATAATCGTGTAAAAAAGAAGTTTTGTAACTTTTAATCACCTTTTTTTATTTTTACACTATCCACCACCAGATGACGGTCAAACCCCAAAATTAGGAATGAAATTTGTATCGATAAAACTATTAAGTTTTATGTCTAATCAATTTTCCTTTCCTTAGAACCCTTTTGATTTTGAGGGAAGGACAAAGCGTCATTTTCGCAATTTTTTTATTATTATTTGGTAATTTCTCTAACAAAAGAGATGAATGTAATATAAGCTGGCTTAACCTAGCCTAAATTAATTACGTCATAAAAATGTTCGATCGTTTCAATTTCATTATTCATTTTAACTACCAACCACCATATGGCTCTCACTCACAAATCAAGAATAGATTGTATAAAATTTACATCAATATAAAGCTTAGGATACTTCCTATCTATTATGATACCTTTTTACACTTTTTAAAGCATGGTATTTTCTCTTCTTCACAAGTTTTTAGCTTCCTTTTTTAAATTTGGTCTATATTTTCTATTTTTCTATTTCAACACTACGCACTACTAAATGTCGATCAACCCAAAAATAAAATAAAATTGATATCAATTATGTACTAAGGTATACTCGAATCACTAGGCTCTTTTTTCCTTGCGACAGATCCTTTATTATTTTCAGGGGAGAAGAATGGATCATCTTCACAAGTTTTTCATTTCCTTTCGCAGTTCTTCTACCAAAGAAACTAATATAACATGAGCTAACTTAACATAACCTAAATTTATTAGTTTAAAAAATATTCTTTTCAATTATTTTTTTTTCACATATTCAAAATTGTTTTTCTTAAGTATAAATGCACTTCCTTTCTATTATGATCCCTTTTCTCACTTCTCAAAACCCTGGTTTTTCTCCTTTTCACAAGTTTTTAGCATCCTTTTTACTTTTGCTGCATATTTTTGGAAGTAAAACAATTTTAAAGAATAAAAATTTAAACAATCTTAACCAAATCTAAACTAACACTGCCTTAGCCCTATGGGCACTCAAATATAGTCATTTTTTTTAAATAACATTTTATAACCGAATAACCTTTTCATACGATGACGCTCAACTTCAAATTAAGAAAACTCGATTTTGATCTCATTCTCGACTTCTATTGATAGGCTTTCCCTTTCTCACAATGTTTCATCTCTTCTTTGTAGATTGGTTCTATTTTTCTGGGATTATTCTCTCAAAAACTCTAAAGGAAAATCTTAACTATCTAAACCTAACCTAAGCTAACCTGCCTGCATATACCCAGGTTTATCATTTCAAAGTTTGTGGAACTTTGCTTGGATAATCTGTTTATCAGTGAATGAACTTTTTTTTTGATATTTTACTCTACAAACCTCTAGATGGCGCTTCGCTTCATATCAATTAACATGATTATCATCCCGGTATCCACGCCTCATTCATTTTCACTCATGACATTTTTTCTTTATGACACTTTTACCTTCTCCATAATTGTTTAGCAGTTTTTCTGAAGGTTGGCTCCATACTTTTCGGACAACTTTTGCGAAATTTTTCGATATTTTTTCACTCTTCCAACCATCAAATGGCGCACCACCGCAAATCAAACAAATTCGATTATCATCCCATTACCACTTCTCATGGCGCCTTTTCCTTTCCTCACACTTCGTCGTTTTTTTGTAGTTTTACTTTATTTTTTGTATTTTTTTTTTCAAAAATACTAAATCAACTTAAGTAAACTTAAGCTAATCTAAACTGACCTGTCTTAATAAAAACAAATTTATATTCACTTTATTTTAAATTCGGCAAAATTTTACTTGTAATAATATAAATTTCTTACTGTATAATTTTTTTCTGATTTTCTTACCCTACCAACCACCAGATGGCACTCAAACCAAAATCAAGAATAGATTGTATAAAATGTACATCAATAAAAAGGGTTAAGGCACTTCCTCCCGATTATAATCCCCTTTACCACTTCCCAAGAGAGTTTTTTTTTTCTTTTCTTCTCAGGTTTAGATTCCTTTTTTCGTTCACTTCTTTTTGGGAGGTTTTTATAAGTTTCGCTTTGTATTTTCGAGAGCAGATCCCATTCGGAAACGGAAACAGCGCTCGAAAGAAGTGCATTTATTATCGTCGAAAGGCGTGCCTTTCGATTGTGGCAGCAGGCATGAAAAAGTGCAGCGAGACAATTGCCCGATGTGAGTTTGAGTATATGTATGCATGTGTATACGTATACCTGTGCCGTGGTTTTTGCGCGCAAGGTGTTTTATATCACGATCCGACCGGAAGTTGCACATGCACCTAGTGTGTGTATATAGGGCACAAATCGACGGTTCTCGGCCGATATATCGTCCCTCCGGATGTGTGAAAATTGATTGAGATTTCTTTCTGCATTACCTCGGGCTATTTTGTATTGAATTTAATTTGAATATAAATAACGTTAATTTTGTTGGCATTAAATGTTAGTAGTCGAGTTATATAAGCGACTTTTTATGGGCTTGCGTTATTGATTTGAGTGAATGTTTCGTGTTGTCACACAATTTCGTTATGTCATTTTTGTCTTGCTGATGGCGAAATACATTCAGCGTGCGCATCTTTATAATCTTACATTCCAGTCGGATTTTATTAGATCAATAAATGATTCGCGCGACGAAAACAAATAAATCATCGTTTAACTACCTCACGATAAGTCGTTATAAGGATTAGGCTTTTTTATTTTTTATGGAAAAGTTGATTTTATGTTTCGAAGATGGCTTAGATATCTTTGTCAATCTTTCATAACTTTAATTGATTTAGTTGAGTTTTCTTGACATGAGTAGACTTTCGAAGAGTGGTTTGAAATTTGGCGACCGTGACAGGACTTATACTGTTATGACCTAACCTCTAATGGAAAGTGGGAAAGTATGGTTTATGTCACGACAATTGCTTACAATTACACATACTGAGTAATATTTCTTGAGACTTTTTGAGGAGACAATATTAAAGTGGCAAGGAATGTGGCGACCGTTATAGGACTTGAAGACTCCACCATCACCTAGCAACCTTTGTATATACTGTTGCAGGTATTATTTTCTAAAGTTCAATGGGAAACACTAGAATTTGTTCTTCAAGGACGACCTAGATTGATAGACTAACCATTTTCCGCTGTGGATAGGTTTTTGCACGTTACATGTCAATACATAAAAAACATTGAACCTGGATTTTTTCTTGTAGCCAGGTTCCCGCTTACAATTTGTACTAGTTCCTCAAATGTGAGGGTATTTGTTTAACTTGATAGTACGTCCTTAGAGTGATTAGATATTTCCGGACCGTGACAGGATTTAAAGCAGTCCGTAACCTGATAGTAAGCCCGACAAAAAGTGAATAAAATATTTGCAGGCATTCGTAATTTGCGAAATGTACATAACTATCATCATTTAGTAGCTTGCTGGTACAGGATTTTTAATGTTTTAATTGAGCAGACGGTAATAGGCGTCATTCAGATTCCCGGCTTCAGGCTACAAGCATTTGAGCCTACCATTGTGTGACAAACGTGTTGTAAAAAGCAAGACCAAAAAAAAGGAATAAAATATTTTAATCTTTAATTTTCTGTTTAAGGATATACTCATAGTGTTCTATCATGGTTGAATAATTTCTTTCCACTCTAAGAGGTTGTTCACATTACCGGCGCCAGGCTCCAAACTTTTAAGCCTAGTCTTGTCTGACCAATGTATTTAAGCGGAGACAGTTAGACTAGTACGCATGATTCGAATCTGTCTCCCTATAAATAAATGGTCAGCACAGGCTGAAATTTGAATCAGCACCATTTAACTAAAAGGACGAATAAATTTTAAAAAATTAAGTTTCCTCCATAATTTTAAGAACCTCGTTATGTTGTTAGAAGCTTTTGAATTTGTTTAATAGGATACGTTGATGTTACAAATACGGTCTAGATAACTTGCCAATATTACTAAAATTAATTAATTTAGTTAAGTACAGTTTGACAAAACGTTCTTAGAGTGGAAAGAAATTTGGCGACCGTGACAGGACTCTAGGAGTCAACGTTCTAATAAACAGTACAAGAGACCAAACACAATTTTAAAAAAATTAAACTTATGATCTTTTATAGTTCATTTTTAAGTATCCTCAACATTATCTAGATTTGAAACATCCTAAAGCGAAATCAGATCAAGGTTCTCCAAAAACTTCAAGAAGACAAATAAGCGAAATTTCACCCAAGAATAGACGAAGCAAAATTGAAGTTTTCCTACCATGCAAACATAGTCTATTGAATCGACTTGTAATCGCCGCAGGTAGAAATGTGTAAAAATTGAGCAGATTGTTGTTGGACAAGCAGTTGGCTGCTACAACTATACGAAATTTAAATCTTAATAGAGCTGATTTTTATTCTTCGTTTGCTGGCCGCCTGCACGGTAAACAAGCCCGTTTTCTCTAAGCCATCGGAAGGTAAAAAAGGGCCGAAAAAGTGTTGTTTGGCTGTTCTGCTGTTTTTTCCAAACGGGCCTGAAGGAGAACAGCTGCAGTGGCGGGGCATGTGCGCACGCACACACACACACTAACATACACGGATTCTTTTTTACGTCCACCTTTTCTTTCGCATGTAGGTAGCCGGGGCATTTGCGTGTTACTCTGCTGATAGATTTGATAGGTTTGATTTTTTATGCCCCGGCGCTCTCAATGTGCCAAGAAATCTGGCGACCGTGACAGGACTTCAAGAAGAGGGTAGATAGTAGAAAGTGGCAGAGATTATAATTTTTTTTTTAATAAGTACACATGATAAAAATAAGTACACATGACTTCCGAATTTTAAGTACCCTTAATATTATCTTGATTTGTTAATTCGGGAAATATACAGAGTGATGTGGAATATACAGGGTGTTCGCGAAATTCATGTTTGAAAGGACTTGGAAATTACGTTTTTTATGAGTTACAATGTTGTATGATAATTGGAAATTTGTGTTTGGAATTTAATCCAGACTGAATTGCGCCAAACTAAGCCAACTTAACTTTAATATGGATTATCTTAATCAAACGTGATAGGTCTTCAGAAAAAAAAGTACACGTAACGAAGTATACTTAAGTTAGCCTACTTAAGTCATGAGAAAGAGAAAACCCAAATTTGCAAAATATCTGTCCTCAGCATGATATTCATTTGTAATTTAAGTGATCTAGGATATATTAAATGACTTTTCACGGTTCTGTAAGTTATGAAAATCGAGAATCGGTCATATTTAATTGTTTTGGGGAATTCTTTAAACTATAATTAGGTCAGTGTTGTTTGTGAAGCCAACGAAAAAAAAAAAATCTATGTTCCCTAAATTAAGAACATATTCAGTCAACTCAAGCAAAATTGGAATATTTAGTTTGAAGATTTAAACTTGAAACTAAATATTCCAAACATTATCTAGATGTGCAAATTTATAAAAACTGATGATGCAGGGAGTTCGCAAGAACAATGAATTTAAGAGGTCTTGAAAATAATAAATTTCTATGGGTTTTGATCGTATTTTTAGGCTTAGGTTGCGCCTATCCTGAACTGTCCCAGTAAACCTACTAGAATGGACTTTATTAGAAGGTTATATACACTTGAATTAATGCCGTAAACTTAAATCACTATTTCAATGGAAGTGTACTTAAGAAAGTCAATGTTAAAGAAATATGGCAACAGCAACAAGACTCCAAGAGTCTCCCCTTAAAGCAGAGAGTGAGAATGCCGAAAATTAAATTTTAGAAAATTAGGTTCTGTTAACTTCTGTTCAACTTGTGAGTGGACGTTGTTGAAGTGAATAGGGATTTGGCGACTGTGACAGGACTGTCAGAGTCTAATTTCAAACATGTATAGTTATACTTACATATACTTACGTAAGTATACATGTAAGTATACTTAAGTATACTTATATGTATGTAAGTATAGTTAAGACTCTAAACTTAAGTATTATTAAATTTACGAAGGGTATATACTTAAATAACTATACTTTAGAAAGTTTACTTCAGTAATCCTGCTTAAATAAAACTACTTATATTTGCGTAATTTCATAAATGTTTGCATCCCTCAACATGTAGCAACCCTTTATTACAAGATGTGTGGAATTTTATGTGGTTAAATACAGAGACGTTTTTGGAAATGAAATAAATTTGGCGACTGTGACAAGATTCTAAGAGTCAGACCTTAAACAGAGAGAGTCTAAAATTGAATTTAAGAAAGTGGACGTTCTTAGAGTAAATAGAAATTTAGCGACCGTGTCAGGCCTTCTTCAGAGTCTAATCTGAATTATGTCTTATGTAACTAACTTAGAAAAGATGGCATAATTTGTCAAAAAGTCACTAAAGTAAGTCACTAAACTTTAAAGTATTCATAAATTTGCAAATGGTGTTTAATGTTTCTTGATTGAAAATAAATAACTATAGACTGGTTTATGAATTCTCATCTAGTATACTTAAGTAGCTATACTTAACTCATCCCATATAATTAGAATTCCGACTCTACTATTAAACTGAGAGTAAGTAAGTAAAATAAAAATAAAAAAGAATGAAAAGGTGAAGTTCTGTTGAATGTACGTTCTGAGATTGAAAAATTAAATTTCGAAGAAATTTGGCGACCAAGACAAGACTTTAAAAGTCTTTTCTTAAGCATACAGTGAAATAATTGAAAATTAAATTTAAACAAGTTAAGTTATGCTGAGTGGACGTTCTAAGAGTGAAAAGAAATTTGGCGATCGTGACTGGACTCTCAGAGTCTAACCTCAAACTTGTTCTATGAAATCAACATAGGAAGGTTGGTATTTACATTTGTCAAGGAAGGCATAAAAATAAGTATTCTTAAATTTGCAACTGCAAATTATATCACTATACTTAATTACGTTTACTTAAATCATCCCACTGAAATTTGACGACCATGACAAGACTCGAAGAGTCTCTTCGTAAAGCATACAGTGAAATAATTGAAAATTAAATTTAAATAAGTTATTATAATACAACCACACTCAGACTTCTAATCAACAATAAACTAAAAGAACCCGATCATCATTTATCCAACTCCGGAG
>WSZQ02088432.1:0-14501 GCA_019419845.2 Weissflogia rhopalogaster | reverse complement strand
AAGTAAAGGCTTCTCTAAAGAATCCTGCTAAGATGTTCGCTTTATCTTCCTCATCCGTGTAGTTAATGTTGTTTTTTATGAGAGTAGGAATATTAAATGTATCTTTATATTTCGTAATTGTTTTGATTTTTTGCCAATAGCTCTTGGAGTAGTTATTATCATTTTCTATTTCTGCGCACACTTTTAACCATAAGTGGTGTTTATAATGGTTTACCAGATTGTGGATTTCTTTATTTAATTTGTTAAATAACCGTATCAGATCTACGCTTCCCGTATTTTTATATTCTCTGCAATATTATTTCATTAAAACTTTTAATAAAATTGAAATGTATAAAATTATTTATCTGCACATGTAATAAATTAACCACATTTATTTTAGTTTTATTTGTTCCAAAAGTAATATTAGAATATTGCACAGCAATATAAATAAAGCACTGAAAATAACGAAAAATGCAGGCATGTTGTGGAAACATTGAGGGTAAAACTAAAAACTGTTCAAAACTGCAATAACGAGTGGAAATTGGCAATAAAGCTTAACGTATAATTTAATTTATTATTTTAGTGGTTATTACAAAAATATTCAAATTTTAGGACTGTGGTTAAAATAAATATATAGTGTTAAAGGTTGCCTTTATATATGTTGTTCTATCTTGAGAATAGAATTCTTAAATTTGATTAGATATGCTGTTTTATATTAGAGAATTTAATTGAAGTAAGTCACTATTATCGATATATTATGTTTAATCATCAACATTTATATTGTCTTTATTATTACATATATAATTTGATTTTCCTTTTTTTTACAAAATATAATGTATTTTGAGTATCTTATACCAAATTACAGTGATTGAACGCCATCTAAACGTTTACTATTCAAAAGAAACTAACGGAAACAAAAAATATACGATATTTCTCTTGTTAATATTTTGATTTTAGCCCTGGCCTAACTCAAATATTAATTATGAAATATTGTAACACTGAAAGGGAGTACACTAATTTGAATTGAATTGTGCAAATTGCAATTTTCCACGTTTTGAACAATATTCTGGGGGCACTAGTATGTGATAACATATTTGATTTTAAAGAATTTAATCGAAACTAACTAAAAGTTGAATTTGATGTTAACGAATACCTTTCAGTAATTGACATATCTTTAAAATATCGTTTTGTTTTTCTGTATACAAAACTTCTGATAGTGTGGTTAATAGATTTCAGAATTTAGCCGTCAAACGGGTTTTTTATTTACTCTATTATTTTCGGAAACATTTCTCTAGCTGCACAAAGGTGCATTAAAACGAAAACGGAAAGAAATTGAATGTTATGAATGGAACGTTTCATTGCGATTGTTGAGTGTAATTTTTATATGTGTGGATTTATAGAAAAATGTATGTGAATTTGTAAGTGATTTTAGTGGGGTGGCCACTCCAAAGTGCTATACAGGTGGGCTGTAATTTATATTAAATTAAAACATAATTTATTTCATACACATGCTGATAATACTTATAGTTGTATTGCTTAAAATAAAAGATAAATTGAATACAATTATTTTCAAGGATTAATATGATATTGCCTTTTTTATCAGCGGGCCAACAATGAGTTGAATACTTTTGGCCGAGCAGCAAGCAACCAGATTTTTACAAAATAAATCATCAATATCAACACATATCTGATACGAGATTCTTCCTTGGAGCATTACTAACCCGCACCGTCCTTCGCGGGCTGCGTTTTGATTTCATTCAAATAGTCCAAAAATATTGAAAAAGCTAATACTGCAATAAAAATGATTTAGATTAATGTAAATTAATTTTCTGACTAAATTCAAGAAAGAAAAAATAAAAAAGAATAATGTTATGGAAATTTCCGAAAAACAGAAGATATATTATTAACAATAAATCTCCAATATTTGGACTTCAAACATATAGGAGTTATTCACATAATATCTGCTTCACATAATATCTAAATTCAGCAAGAATGGTTAGAATTGTGATATCGGAAAAATTATAAAAATGTAGCTGCAATGAAAGTGGTATAAACTGGTGGAAATGAAAAGTATTATCTGCATTACCTGAAAATAGAATGAAATAGAATTGCAGCAATCAAAACTCCTTTCTAACTTTGAACACACTAATGATTATTTTTTAGACAAGCACTAATTGTCATTAAACTTTAACATTAAGATTTCTATTAAGCAAGAAAATTAAAATGTATAATATTTTTGCTATGTCTATTTCAGAATCCATGGTCTTTTCTGAAAAGCGGAGACTCGTGAATAAAATGCTATCAAATTAAACTGATCTGAAAGTCTGGGTGATGTTTCACAATTAAAGGAAAATGTTTTATTTTCATGTATGAATTGATTTTATTTTTCGATAGTTCATTTTAGCATTAGATAATTCTGATATCATAAGAAAATACAACTTGTGAAAATATATTGAAGGTATGATAGAAAAAAAACCCGACATATTTTTTTGCTTTTCAATAATCACAATAATGATCTGTTAAATATCATAAAGAATTTAATATAAAGCAAACTAAAATTTTAATATTAACGATGAAAGTATTTGTTCGGCATTTTTGGCCCACCCAGCTATATTTTGGGTCCTTTTTTTCTTGCTTCGACTTAGAGCAAGGAAGGGAAACTGGAGTATCGGAATATGGGTGAAGCGCGCAAAATATAGAGCGTCCTCGTTCGTCTCCCCCTTCTATTTGATCCACGGCATAGCGGCCTATTTCACTGCCGCCCCTCTTGCACACACACACACAACTCTGAGGGCCATCACCGCCGCCGCCGCCGCATCGTTCTTCGTTATTTGCGCCGTTCCTCGCTCGATTTCGCCCGGCTCTCTCTGCGGCTGTGTGTTTGAATGGAGGCGGCGGTGGGCGCGGGTGGTGGGATGACGATGAATTGTATGTGGGTTGGGTGGACGTGGTGGGCGGTCTGGATGGTGGTGTCTGTGCGCGCACGTTTTCCCTTCAATAACGAGCGGCGCTGGCTGGCGGCGGCAGCAGCAACGGTGGCTTGGGAGGCGGAATGCAGCCGAGGAAAAACGACTGTAGCGCTCGCGGGCCGCCGCCGCGTGGCACGAATGTAGATTGCGTACGTGCCGCGCCGCCAGCGCCCTTCCGCCTCGCAGAGAGCGAGGGAAGTGGTGGCGGCGGCTGCTGCTGCACGAAGGGAAAGAGGGAGGGGAATGAGAGGCGGTCGTGCGATAGCACTTTGTGTGAGTTATACGCGGCGAACGACGGCGGCAGCAGCGGACGCCCGAAACTATATCTAGACCGATCTATAATTTTCAAGCCGAGCTACCGGGGAGCTGGATATATCCGGCTTTAAGCCGCCTCCGCGCGTATTCCCTGGCTGTTATACGCGGGCGGTGTTAAAGATACACGTTATTAAATTTTCTGTATCGTGAGTGCCAGTTTTTAGTTATTACAGGATCTCTTTTGAAGCACTTTAAAACATTTTATATATTGGGAAAGTTATTACAATTTTTTATATATTTCGAGGTTTAATAATGAACAGATATGTAGGGTTTCTTGATTTCATCTTAAAGCTTCATTCTAGACCTTAAAATGAGTCCAGTTATAATATCATTTATATATCTTTTCTTATTATTTTAAAGAAATGTTTATTATAAAAATAAAATTATATCCTGTTATTGCAGACGTTCGAATAGATCCAGATACCACTTAATGTAGTCAGATATTTGAAAATATCTGACTTATATCACGTTTGAATGCTTAAAACAATATAAACATCCCATAAGGAGTCTCAACAGGGAATTGAATGAAATATTTTGTGTAGTACGTGTAGTACATATATAGAAATAATTTGTGTTAACGGGATTTTTCGCCGTTTTAAGCTGTTAAAAAATCAAAGTTTGGTATATATATTGCTTTAACAGTTATCATTTCCATATATGTACTACAAGTACAAGAATTTTCATTCAATTTCATGACGGATAATTGGATATATTTGAGCGGCCTGGGGAACATTCTAAACCCAAGGGGAGGCCCCAATGTGAGACCAGGGCCGAGCTTAAGAGGCCTCTAAATCGAAGACCTAGGTCGATTCAGCGGCGCTTTAATATTAGAATGCGTTATGATATTTCATAATTACTAGTGGTGGAACATTCAATAAAGTTGTTTATTAATGTCAAAGAATTCATTGTCTACCTTTACTGTCTGTTCCTCTATCACAAGTTAACAGCATTAAAGGACAATTCATAGAAATGCCGAATTTAGTTAAAATGTTTGATCCGCTTGAGTGGCAATTCCTCAGAAATCAAATGATTGCTCAAATATAGTAATTTCTAATCTTCATTCCAAAACATATCTATCTTATTCCTCAAATCATAAACGCATTGCCTCATTGTTAAAATCAATCAGAGCACTTAACTTTTTTAAATTTATTTAAGCTCGACATGCATACAACAGGTAGCTATAAAATACCCATTATATCAAATGTAATATACATTAAACCGGAAAATGTTTAAAAATGTCTCATCGGGAAACATTTTTAGTTCATTTTTTAATATGTTTTATGCATATGGTAAAAAATGTTCATATTTTTGCCCAGGACGACGCATTATTTTTATTTGTTTTAAATTTCCAGGTGAACATGTCTGTTGGTTTTTTTTCGTTCAGAGTCTTAAATAAAATGACTCGATTTCCATAAGGTAAACTTGATTCAGAAATTACAGACAAATAATTAATAGACAATAGAATTATTGTAGGCAAATGAAACTAGATATGTGTAATATCATTTAAAATATTTAATCAAACGAATTCAGGTATGTTGGTTTCCATGACGTGTGTAATGTAATTTGACCTATATTACGAGGAATTTTTATATGGCTCGTCGTAATATATGGTCCGGGTCTTGAAATTGCCTGTTGATTTTATCCCAAGCGGTCCTGTTTAATAAACTTATTTGCTTATTGTCTAAAGCTTTACGTACCATCATTCACAACATATGAAAATACAAGTAATTAGGCATAATATATGCGAAACGCAATATATTATTGAACTTATGCTATAATACCAAAATAATCCATCAAGCTATAATTCGTAGAACTGCCAAATTGTATTTATATCAGTCGATATCCATTAAAATCTATCATTAATAACCACGAACTTTTGTAGTTAATAACTTGAGTTGTTTCCATTATTTTCCAACTGGAAAAAATATATAATTAAAACACACTTTGCTGTTGACTTGTAATAATGAACAATGTTGGGCGTTTTTTGCGCGTCTGCCTGCCTTTATATTGTACTTTTTCAATCGTACCAAAGCAACAAAACCGTATTTTGTTGTTGGCTCTCTCGACTGGCTTTTGTCGATTCCATGCTTTGTTGCGAATCATTTCATTAAATTTCGTCTCGCGGTTTGCATTCGCTGTTTTGTTTTGACGTTTCGTTGTGCGAGGCTGCGATCTTTTGTTATAATTTTATTTGTTGTTACATTCCGTTTTCATAGAAAAAAATGCATTGAGCAATGTTGTTTTTTTCAAATTTTCCCTGCTTGTTAATATAATTTTATCTGGTAATATGAAACTTTGTAATTTGATAGTAGTGAATTTGTAATTTATAGTTTCAGAGGGACATTATAGGCTATATAAAGATGAGATACCAGGATATTCGATATGAGACATCATTAATTCTGTTGGTTTTTACCTGATAAGAAAGTTTTCAGCTACTTGTTGTAAATACAGTGTAAACTTAGAGCGCTTCTGTTATTCTTGATATTTCTTATTTGAGCTTATAGCTGTAGATATAACATATATATTATTATAAATTTTTCGTTGTAATACCTTTTATTATCATTTTCGTCTGCGTTTTTTAATGACAGCGTTGACAAACTCATGTTTGTCGTGAAGAACTCATTAAAAGTTGTCAGACAAATCTAGTCAGGGATAGATGGCGCACTTTGAGAGCGTTATGAGCTATTTATTTGCAAGCACGAGCTATAAAAGCGACGCGATTTTCTTTTGCAATTGATGCGACTCGCCCGGTGACAATGACTTGAGCAATTTCGCGCCGCCGTGGCGAAAGGAATATGAAGGCGGTCGCGGTTCGCTGGCGATGCTGCCCGAGACTCTTTGGGGGTGGGGGCGTCACGATGCGCTCCACGTTTGCATTGTCATGCAAATGCCAACCAGACGGCGAAAATGTCAATTCTTTATAGGCGAAGGCACAGGCGGTGCAGGAGAAAAGTGCATGTAATTCGGTTTTATTGCACCTCCCATGACTCGTCCATCTTCCGAGGGATGAATAAAATACATTTTTGGGATGCTACAAACGTACATTAATTAATTCTGAAGATTTATACTACTACCATTGGTTTAGAACAATTTCTAGTGTTTGATAAAAGGATTATATTGTATTTTATTGGTATCTTATGGATCAAGGGTCGTCAACGTTTTTTGGATGTAGGTCAAAATCAACCTCAAACTGAATAGGAATAGGAAAAAATAAAACGTTTGGGTTTATGTTATTATCGCGGTGAGGAAGAGAGGGGGCGCGCGTCGCGATGAAACATGTTTGGTTCACCAATCACAGAAGGAACGCAATAGGTTGACGACAGGAGTTCAGAGGGACTTATGTTTGATAAGAATATGGATACAAATCGAACAGTACTCTGATATAATTGACATCGCCAGTCTAAAGTCTGATTGGTATTCATTGTCATCTTTAGGACGAGCCTTCATCGATGCAATTCCTTAAATCACAAAACCTGAATCTGAGCTAAAGAAGTTCAACAGAAAAAATAAACTAGGAATTGCCAGGGATAGAATCAGAGAAAATTTCCCTCTTGCGAAATATTTCATAAATACGTCGCTTCGCAGAACAAAAGTCGGGAGTGTTTGGTCCGGAAAATCCACCCAGACCCATTCTAGGATGTGCATAGTTGAGGATCGTTCCTCTTTTTGGAAGGCCTGAGAGGAGTTGGTATTTCATTTTATTGGCGTCTCCTATCTCCGGGTCGTAAAAACCCGGTCGCGTTGAAGCGTCGCAGGTTTGGCGCGGAGAGCCAAAAGTGTTTTTCCCTGCGGGCAACATTGTGCGCCTTCGGCATCATCGCCTAGGGTTTGGTGCCTCGGGCGTCAGTGCAGCGGCGTCGGGAAATGGGCGCGTCCCGCATTCTGGGAGCTAGCTCGTTTCGTGTCGCCCGTCACCACCGGAAAGACGCGCTGGCGCGGAGGCGCGGAGGCGGCGATTGTGAATGTGTCTGAATTGCTGCAGGGAGAAAAAAAAACGCAAATATCGAGCGATGCGCCTTCATAGGGTTAGCCCACCACCCATCTTCTCTTTCCGGGCAATGTCGACTGTCGCCCGGGACGCTCTGAATAGAATGAAAGACATACATACGAGCGGGTTGGTGCGTTTCTTGCAATTTCGTCGGGGTATCAAGTCAATTTATTTACTCCAAGTTGGTTTATTTTGTGATAGGGGTTTAGGAAAGGTTGTGTGTACTTGAAATGCGTCGGTTGGTGTTGGTAGGGAGGTGGGCGGGTTTGAAGTATTTCCAATCGCAGGTTTGAGATGATCTAGAACAGTAGTTCTTACAGTAGGTTCTCAGGTCCCCAAAGCGGTCGATAAGTCCGCGAATAATAATCGGGGGGGCTACTTTTGTTTGCCCAGGTTCTAGAACATATCTTTTATACAGATTCTCACACATATAGGCACTCGTCTATTCATCATAACTCCAACATCGTGTGCACATATTTTAGGACGAACGAGAACGCCCTCCAACTCTCAAAAGAAATTTTAAAAACGTGAGAACCTCCAATCTAAAAAGTTTTAGATAACCTTGTGGTGTTTTGACTTGGCTTTAAAAGTATCACCACGATTAACCCGGACTAACAATAAGCACATATATTTAAGATACCTTGGATATAACCACTAGTTCATAGACTAGCCAATCTGATCTGTTCTGCTCTAAATCAACCAATCACTGTTATTATTCAGGATATCTTTCTTCAAGAAAACCAGTTCAGTAATATCTTAGTTATCCTGGATAACCCTAGTTAGATCATCATAAAAGCAGGAAATCTGCCTGCTATTACTGAGACATATTTTTCTTTACTAGACCCATTGTACCACTCTTTGGTCGCCAATCTATCTAGATATAGCATAGGGATACTTTGACCGCAACAGTGTATAGTCAGTATCGATCACTATATCCGCTTATTGTTAGCCCATCCCTGCCTAATCTAGTACAGCTAAACTAGCTTAAGTGTTGCAGAGTTGATCTACGTATCAACTAATCCGCAATCATTTTGATCCGACTATATCTCAAATATGTGACTTGCTTTGAACTTAAGAGTAGCTTGCCACTTACTATCTCTATACTATCTACTCTAATACTGTTAGGTGGAACGCTACTTGCTAATTCTGAAAGACTCTACTTGATTGATCCAAAGTCAATTGAACTAAAACTGCGTCATGTATTTGACTATTGCCAACAAATTCTATCTAAGACAATCCCGTTTAGATATTCCGGAATGCGTAGCACATTGATAAACCATTAACGTTTCTTCCTATTAACCATTAAACCAATTTCTTTGTGCATTTACAGAACAATCTCTGATTAATTTTCTTCACCTGTTTCAGGTATGCCTACTATTCCACTTTTTGGATTTATCCCACGGAGCACAATCAGGAAATACAAATATTGGTGACAAATAAAACATTATTTACGTTTAATTATGTAATAGAATTATAGATGCTTCTAATCTTAAATCACCGTAATGAACATTTGAGATTAATGTAAAAACATGAAATGTCCCAAGAATCTCATCTGGTCGACTGTATTTCAAAGATCAGGGGTTGACTATCTATGAATTCTATCTAGAAAATTCGAGACTGTTAGAGTTGTGGCAAGTAGCTAGTAAAGCTAGTATAAAATTGGCTTAGCTTTTACTGGGCGTAAATATGTCAAGGATATTCGGACATTTGTTCTGTCTGCACCAACTTACTGCATGCAGAATAAACAGTAAGGCAGCTTAAGGTGCGCGCCTTTCCACCGACGTCTCTTGTCTCACGGCGATTTTAATGGCTTTATGGCTTCGAAAGTAAGAACAGCGCCACGAGGTCAATTACAGTTCACAATGATTGCTCTTGATTGCGGTCGTAAATCTTAGACGTCTTAAACTACAATACACACAGCTTATTTCACTTAAGAGAAATTTGCAGAAAAGTCGGGGAATAAATGAAAGCACCTGCCTATAGAATTATGTATGTTACAATAAAGAGCTTGGTCACCGTATGGGTAAAGGGTTTGTGTACTATGCTTGAATAACGCTAACATGAATTGTCTTAACATTTACCTGCAGATACTGAGGAACTCTTTGTTTAAAATATTTTCCGTCATTCTGCATAATCCCATCCCCATTAACTTCGTTATCACAATCGAAATAATCGTTTATCTTTGAAATCCTGTGAAAAAAGTAGATTACTTTTAACAATCGGTGTAATACCTGTAATATCAGGTTGCTTTCAGTGAAAAAGATCTCTGATTATTTTGGCGGATTTGGCGCAATCAGTTCATACCTGAGCTGCCTGCCACCCTGTTTAACTTCAATATGTAGTAACTAAGGCCATACACCCAAGCATACATGGTGTGGATTATTACAAATAGAAATTCATAAAAAAGTCGGGGAATTGAAGAAAGTGGTACCTTCAAAAGGATGAATAATGCAACATATGTAGCATATACTGTAGGCCTCTGCCTTCCTATATGAAAGCAGTTTATAGGCTTGAAGGTATACAAAAGATACGTTTCTCAAAGAAAATGGAAAAAGGAAGCGAACGAGGCTTCTAATATTCCTATCTATCGCATAATGCCAATACGTAAAGTAAATTTTGAGACTTCCGAGGTATTTGTCGCGTCGAAGACGCTGCTATGATAATTTTACTTTGGCTGTTAAAGTCGTATTGTGGAGATTATAGTAGTAGTATTTGACAGATTTGTACTTTTAATTATTTTATAGGATTGACCCCTTCCATTAGGGGTACTAAACCAGATTAAGTAGCATAATTCGGTATTTCATACTTTGATAATTTAGATTTTCCCTTTTGATTCTGAAGTATTCAATGAAAATCTGGTGAAACACCAGAATTGTGTAGGTGATCATTGGGTGCTATGATTTTGGAATTGATTAACGTTCTGGGGGTATTTGTGTTGTACAATGCAGCACACAGATTAAGATGTTTTAATTTGCGACTTATTTTGTAAGTAAGAGGAATTTTAACAAAGATCGTATTGGGCTTGTTGGGTGAAAAGGGAAAAATAGGTTTTGAGTTTTATGTTGAAGTTTTTTTTTCAGTAGACCATCTACCCAATGCTCTCTGTAACCATTGTTATGGGCTATTGTTTTAATGGTAATAAAGTTAAACACTCTATCCTAAAGTTTTCAGTAGAAAGGACTAACCTATGGATTAGACAATTAAGAGAAGCGAGTTTAGTGGAAATCGGGTGGAAAGAATTATGTGGTATGATATTCAATTCAACTTCTTGGACTTGACAATCAAAAAAGTGTCTAATAAGAATTTTCCAACTTCAGAAAAAGCACCGCAATCGACACTATCATCTAAATCTAAATATCTTGGAAAACCGTGTTTAAAAGTGTTTCTTTTCTGTACCAAATTATTCAACATGTTTTATCAACAACCGACAATCGACTCCGTCAATTATATTAAAATATGTGATATACAAAAAGTGAAATAATACAAAACATATCACCAACAAGTATAACAAGAACATATTTACAAGATAATATAGGACATTAAAGCTATAATGAGAAACACGTTGAATATAATTTTAGATAATTACCAGAAAAGTCACTAATCTCGGTGAGAAAAGAAGAAAATATGTTATTAAAAAACTTTGGGAATCTTTGAAGAAGATTTCGGGCAATAATGATACTGTGGTTGAGACAAACGATAAAGAAGAATAATTTCTAATTTTAAATCACTATTTCCTTTAAGTCTCACTTTTTTCCTCCAAATTTAATACAAATTTACATTTGGAAATTTTGGTTTCTAATCATGGGAGTCAATTCCAGTTCAGAATATCTTTTACTGGGCGGTCTCTCAATCTTCATGTGTCGTAGGAATCACCTCAGTTTATCTACTTTCCTTTTGTACCATCTTCTTTCCTTACTTCTCTAATGACATTTCCTATTTCCTTCTGCTATGTGCCCTTTTTCTTTTGCTTTGTTATTATGATTTTTTTTCTTTGTTTCTTCCGCATATTTCTCCTGTATCGTTATTAAATTTCGTTAATTTTCGTTGATATTAATAGAACTATCTATAGAAAAATAGTACCAACGTTTATAATAACCGCAAAACACTTGAGCCATCATTAAGCCATCTGTCACATGATACATGATAGCAGCACATGTTGACTTTGTGCTATGCTGATAACCCAGTGATATTACCGCAAAGTAAACTCACGCATGCAGTTATTCAGCGCTTCATCTTTCATCCAGCTTCCATGATAAAATCAATATGCCTATAATTAATCACAGTCTAGCGGCGCTAACCTATTTTTACTCATCCTAAAATTACTCTTCTATATTGCGTTTTAATGCGACTGGTCGAATGAAAAGAATGGCATGTCCAAGAGTGAAAAATGTAATATTTGATGAAATATCGCAAGGTATACTTACTGTGTGCAGTGTGCCTTTCCAATGGGCGCAAGAAGTAATTGCGAAAGTTGGAAGAGTTGCCTGAGTGCGATGAATGTGACGAAGTCCCTCATTACGTTCGTTAGTCGGTGGCGCTTTTTCGATCATCTGCGCGTGTGCCATTTGGAGTGTAATTGCAGATCGGATTCGGTTTCCGATTAATTTAACTCGCGAACGCGGTTTCACGGATTCAATTTACCGCACACATCTGGACCTGTACGGCCGGGTTGTGATTAAAAGTACTTTTTGTTCGATCCTGCCCGATTGTGTTAACTTTTTCAGCATTGGGCTATATAACTGAAATGTGTTTTAACCATATTTGTATTGAAGGGGTTTATTCATCCCTGATAATTAGAGGATTTTGTTTAGGCTTTTGACGATTTTCGATTTAAAGAACTGAAAATGTTGGTAAATTAGTTGACTTGCATTTCATTTTAGAAAGTTAAGCGATGTGAACAGGATAGGAGACCTTAAACTAAATTAAATCAAGGAAGACTAGATTAGAGATTATTCAATTAGGGTTAGGGTAAGACATATCAGTTTCCGCATGTGAGCTAGAATAGATTGGAAACTAGTAGAAATGTATATATACTCTTTTGAAATTTAGAGATTTGGTTTGTTAGGTTTAATTAATTTAGTTTAGGTAAGTTAGAAGTAGCTTTTTTGATTTGAACGGGTTGGTAGACCTAGAACTAAGTTAAATTGAAGAAGGCTAGATTATTGATCATTACTCATAAATTACGTTAGGAGTTACTAGATTGGGGTAAGGCTAATTAGTTTCAGCACGTAAGCTCTTAGTTCGATAAATCTTTTAGAAACCTAGAATTGTAGAGGTACAGTTCATGGAAATTTGGTTGCAGATATTCGGTTTGGTTAAGTGTGATTAAGTAAGTACTTAAGTACTTTATGTTAAATGAAACGAAATGTTTCGAAAATCTATTTAGGAGATAGAGTGAGAAGGTTACTTGTAAATTAACTTCTTACTTGGAAATTGAAATCATCGCATAACAAATTGCACCTTGAGACATGCGAAATTTTAGGACTATGAATAAGACTAGGAATTCCATTAAAGAGGGATCTCCTATGAAAGTACATACCAAAAGTGCATTAGGTTAGCTAGGCTGTCTAGAAGTTTAGAAATTTCTTTCCCTTTCTTTCATGTTCGCTTTCCCAGGGAGATCTCTTTCGACATAAATCATATCTCAAACAAACAATAGCATCATTAGTTTATTAAAACCTGGATAGTACTAATGTAGAAACCTTTCTAAATACATGAAAAGATACATGTATAATTAGATGTTTGTTTGAGTATAACTTGGTGGCAGGATACCCCTTGGAACTTTTTAGATTTTTGTACTAATGTGAATACTCAGCATTATAATATTCCAACCTGTATTGATGTTCAAAGGTCAGGGTTACAAGCATGATTTGAAGATTGATTCAATAATGATTGAGTTACGAGGAGGGAGTACCCAGCTATCCTGGAATAAAAATATTTTAAGGAGTTGCTAACCCCTCATCTAACCAGCCAAAGTCAGTCGACTGGATTATCAAGCTAAATTCCCTTCAAAAACCCTTATAACACATTTATATCATCAGAATTACTGGCACGTTATGTTTGATACTGGCTTGCACTAGATACGACTAATTTAGATCAGGATTTTCTAAGGTGTAGGTCGCCTTCAATTTCAAATTTGTTTCGAAATAGGATCGATTAAGCGAGTAACCCTTGAAAATTTGTTTTTATTGTGTCCTAAGTAAAAAGGTTGCCCACCACTAGTCTGGGCTAGCATTTAACATTATAAAATGTTGGCCAAATTTTTAGGATACTCTAATTCTAGGAGAGAGGTTAATAATACCAAAGATGACATTAGTTATGTTATTTAAACATAGACGAATATAACTTTTTTAAAGCTCCTCTTCTAGTCACCGATTATTCTGAACACTGTGATGCACTAATTTTTCGGGGTATATGAATTTCCTTTGGGTAGGTAAAACCTACCTGACCCAAGGTAAAAAATAGCCACGCACTTAAATTAAAGAAATTTCCTTTAGAGGGAAGGAAAAGTAGACTCTTGCTAAATGCTGCCAATCTCACTTACATTTATCCCTGGATTTTCTTATATATTATAGATTGTGTTATTGCAATCAGATCCGTAGTTTTCGTTTTGTAATATCAGGTAGTGAGGCTCGGCAAGTTTGGGTGATGAAACGTAAATCTTAGACAAATCGCTACGTAGAAAACTGGCAAACCCAATAGGAGGAGAGCACTAGTGGCAAATGGACAAGGAAGATCTGGATCGGCCGAAAACATGGGGAAACTAACTACTGACTATCTCAATTCCTCTCGGGACATGGGTGTTTCGGGGAGTACCTATACCGCACTGGAAAGCCAGCAACGCCCGAATACTTTTGTTGCGATACTGCTGAACACACCTTCTTCTCGTGCAGGAGGTGGAAATCCATGAAGCTATCAGCTGAAAAAGTGCTAAAGAGAACGTTAATTATGGAGGATATCATAATGCTCATGATAGAACAAGAAATACATTGGAACATCGTCCTTTCTTATATAAAAGAAATATTAATTGAGAAGACCAAGGAGGAACAATTAATAATAGAAACTACGGGTTACACAATCTAAGGCAACGCAAACTGACCATTTGATATGCCACAACAGGTAGTTTCGGGTGGGGGGTGAATATTGACATATTATTATATATTATATATTTTATAGCGGCGGCTTGCCGCGTTGTGGAGCTCGGTGCTCGTTAGATCACTGCAGTTAAGCAACGTCGGACGTAGCTAGGC
>WSZQ02088431.1:0-59752 GCA_019419845.2 Weissflogia rhopalogaster | reverse complement strand
AACAAACTTGGGCACCGTAGAAACTAAAATGAAAAAAGTGCGGTGTCTAAAATATTTATGTCAGGAGTAACTTATCTCGAAATTTTTATATAGAAGTATATAAGAAATAACATAATTTACTGAGTACCGTAGAAATAGAACTGAAAGAAGCAAATAATGTGCGACTTACTTTTTTGTTGTCATTTGCGTACTTTTAGAAGAAATCTGATGCAGTTGGTCGTCGTGGGACTTGTATCTTTAGTAGATCGTTGGTGAGATCAGGTGTATCTTCATTCTTCCTTTTTACGCCGAGGTTGAGTTTGCTAGGCGTTTGTTGACCAACCGGTGTACGTATCGTCGTGCGTAGTGACGGTGTTGATGGCGTTTTTGGAGTGGATGGCGTCCGGTGGGAGGCGATATCACCTAATTTTAGTCTTGCTGTAGCAAGGCGTTGAGCTGCAGGTGACATACTGCTGAGGCGATCTCGGGATGATCCCGTATATGGAGAGGGGCTGTAAAAATTAATTTGATTCAAAATTGTGAGGACAAAAATTGCAAATAACTCCTGCGTCTTAAAATGTCTAAAATAACGCACCTTTGAAATTGTCTCCGAGCTGCATCCATCGCCTTCTTCTTTCGATCGCGATGCCTCTCACTTGCCTTCTCCGCCAATGCAAAAGCCAACTGCTCCCGTTTTGGCGGTGCGTTTATCTTAAACGAAGGCCCCGGTGTTCGCACCAAAGGCGTATCACTTCCATCCAGGCGAAACGGTGTGCCTTCCACCTCACCCCACGTCATTAGAGGACTCTCAGCGACGCCCGGACACGGCGACGGCGTCCTTACTAAGCCAAATCCACCCACCTTTGGTGTACCAGTCACCACCTCCTTGCCGTCAACGCCAATCTTCCCATCTAAGCCACGAGCTTGTTTCTTAGCCAACTCCGTAATCGTCTCCTTATTCTGACTTTCATTAAAAGGATTCAACGCCAACCTTGTATTAGAATGCACCACCTCTTGACGCTTTTTATGATACTCCAACTCCTCCTCTGGAGTCATCTCCACACCATCTGGGACATACATGATAAAGTTCTTATTCTTATAAGTCCAGGTGTCGATATTTAACTTTCGTTCCGGCAGTGCTGCTTGTTGCTCCACACTGGGGAGTGCCAATTGTTCAGCTTGCTCCTTTAAACTATTCGCCTCCTCCTTGTAGAGGTAGGAATACTTCAGTCGATGTTTCCTACTCGATTCCTGCATAATTTCATCGAAACTTTGATTATCTTCGGACGTATGACCATTAAGGTATTGATCCAACGATAAATTCTTCACAGTTTTGTCATCTAGGTCGATTTTACTTGTGCTAGAAAGAGCAGGACTTGCAGGTTCCTCCTGGGAGTTGTGAATATTGGCTGGGGTTTCAAACGTTGCCGGACTCGGCACTAAAAATCACTTTATTGAACTCCTAATCGTATAAAAGGTAATTTGCTTACATCTGTTAGGTGTGTGTCGTCTGCTTGTATACTTTAGGTTCAATTCTCTGATTTTGATAACGTCATTCTTCTCAACTGCTTCGAGATACTCGGTTTTCGCTTTTAATTTTTCTAGGTCAGGGAAAAAGTCACGTTCGATAATCTTTCCCATTTCCTGCAATAAGAATTATGTTTTAGGCAAAATTAAGACATTTGATGGACGTCCATAATCGTCTGCTTAAGACATGGTTTTAAACTTACTTCAACGTAAAGTTCATCGTCAAGAACCTTTTGTTTCTTCTTTTTAACGCTGGTGGGAACTTTGAAAACAATTTCTTTATTTAATTCCTTCATAGCGACGATAGCACTATGACCTGGTGAACTTGAGGCTGGTGAATCCATTGTTAACGTAAAAACAGTCTCTTCAATGTTTTCAGAATATTATATTTCATAGATTTTTATTTATATGCGTTCACATACATCAGCTGTTAGTAAACGTTTTGATAACCTAAAAAAATATTCAAGGCATTATCATATGCAACACAGATATCAGCTGTTTTCAATTAACAAAATGTTTAAATAAGTACAGTTTTCCGTTGCTTTCTGGTAAAATACTGAAATTATTCGTGATTTAAAAAATCCGTTGGAAATAGTTAAATATTATCGAAATTGAAAACATGTAAATGTTTTTATGTACGCAACTTAAATTACAGGAAACAAATAAATGTATGCCGCCCACATCACATTTCTTTAAATTTGCTACTTTTAGTGTATGCAACTCACACTACCCAAAAACAAGTCGAAAAAATTTTAAGAACATTAATTAAATAGTTGTAATGCTTCGAAAAGAAGTATTCCAAACTGAAATTTAAAATAATGTAATTTATTAAGTTGTTAATATATAAGTTAATCACTTTCAGAATTTGTAAATTAGTTGAAGAGTGTCGACAAAATTTACAACGGTCCTCAGTTATTTTGCCCCACAAATAGTCTCTCAACAAACGCGGGAAAGAATCGAATCAACGCAAACCGTACATGTTTTTGCCTAGCGCTCCCGTGAACGCGATTTCTTTAGCACCACACCTGACGATGCATCGCTCTCCTCCAAAGATTGAAACCGCCGTTTACGCACATTACCACTGCCATCTCTTCCACCGGCCGCCCTAACCGGCATACAAACAACCGATTTTAGTACATACTACTATCTATCAACTATCTATCGCACGTGTTGCATCCATAAACACACGAAACTCAAAAAAGAAGAGACCCAAATGTATGGAGTGACGGCGTAGGGTAGTTGTGTATGTCTCGCCAGTTTCAGCTTGCTTGCATGCTTATACAAATCGCGGCTAACACGCAGAAAACCATTGGCAGTAAACAATGATAGGAGTAGGAAACGATGGTATGATGGTAGATAATTGGTTGGTTATTTAGTTTTGGCAGGGAGTGTTTGGTTTGGAGGAGAACAATAAAATCAGATGAGTGGGCTTACATCACCGACAAGCTCTTGCCGGTGCCTTTGAAGGGCGTAAACGGCTCGCTCTTATCCTTGCTGCCGCCAGGCGTTTCCGTTGGCTTTTTTTCAACGCGTCGTATAAAGCGTAGGAAGCCGGGTTGGTATTCATAATCGGGGATGCCGCGGACGTACGTAGGTCGTACGAGCGGTGGGTCCGCACCGGTGGAGTCCTTGCGACGCTTACCATCGAGGCGATTACCACTTCCGCCAAACGCAACGAATCCTGCTGATTCTGGCATCAAGTCGGCAGGATCAAAAACTTCTTCGTCGTCGTCTTTCTTGCTCGTTGTTGGTTCACGATAGCCAACAGGTGCTGCAAATTCCACCTATAAATATATAAAAGAAATGAAAACAAAAAGACAACGATATGAAAAACGAAGCAAAAAAAGGGCACGTACATTCATATCGCATTCAATTATACTGATTGCATTCTGTGGCTTCGTCTCCAAGACGCACAATTCGTAGGCCTTCTGATTGTACTGCACAGCAATGACGTCGCCCGTTGTGAGGCAAGCAAAGGTACGCAAACAGTTTTCCAGCACCGCTTTCGGGTTAGTGATATCCAAAAAGTCTGGATTCAGTGGCTGAAACTTTGAAAACGTGCCCACAGGCAGCTGAATTGATTCGATCTGCAGCGCATCGCCCTCGGTGAGCACCAAATTGTGCATCATCCACAGCGGCAGGTAGCACTTGCCTTCGTCGGCGATAAACTCGAGCACGCCGCAGTGCGTTTCGCGGGACGTCTTTTTGTTTGTCAACTTGAATAGCATCGGATAGACGATGTTGAGGCGTGTGAGTTGTTCCAAAGCAGATGGAGGCATTATAACTAAAAAAAAATATTTGTAAAAATTGTCTGCTGTTATGAACTAGATATAATCATGTTTGGGTTATCGTGGTTTATGACTTTTTTTTTTATTTATATTGATTTGTACATAGTGTTAATTATTTTTCTCATTTATATTACATTTAAAGGCATATCTATAAGAATTTTATCTATCTGGTTTAATTCGGAAAAAGAAAAATGTACTTACTTTTCCCACCCTTTTCAACGTCTTGTCGTTCATTACCAGGTATCATAGCCACCGAAAAACACTGGTAGGTGACGTTAAACGGCCGGGGCATCTCCGGGAAGACGTTGAAACCAAATTGAAACTGAAGAGATCCAAAAAAAATCATGTTAAACAAACAAACAACAACGTAAAACACCGAAGTCTTTACAATACAATCGAAAACCATTATCGAACGTACAAAGTACATAAATTAATAGATATTAAAAGTAAATGCACAATTCTTAAGACAGTTTAGACCTATTATATAAATAACAGATATAATCTTAACTTAAAACGACGTAAAAACTACAAAAATTGTGATATTCTGCTGATAAATAATAGAACAATAACTACAATAATGTAGGTAGCTTATATATTAAAGGAACGAGTAAAACCTAATCATTGTCAACATATACTGAGGTGAAACCAATAAAATGTTCCTATTTTTATTAAATACTGTAAAAACAAAATTGATCATTTTTCCCAACACCTCGAAAAACACCAATGTAAAAATACAGCATGAAAAACTCACCATTGTGCCTTGTTGTTCTTGTTCCTTATCAAATTCCCCAGTACACTTTATGTTATTTCACGAATCGACCCAACTCCTGATATCTACCTCCGCAGATAACAAGGATCAACGAAATTTGCCGTAGAAAGTGTAAAAATATGACTTAAATGCCTTCGATGACTTGAAGGATCTGAAAGAGGTTATGTTATGATATACAGTGTGACATTTCATTCGAGAACGCAAATGCAAAGAACAAAATTTTGAATTATTTTACCATCGAATGCCTCTCAACACCTATGAATTTGCTAGATAATGATATCTACAATTGTTGAACGTTAATTACACTTTGTTTGGCCACACTAACGAGGGTAGACTATTGATTTTTCAGAGGGAATTTTAGGGCAGTAGATCAACGAAAATCAGCTGATACTGTCATCATGACAGCCAGCTTCGAACGCTTTGGTTTGTTATAGTTACCCAGGCCCCGTGTACGCGTACGCGTAGCCCGTGGTATTCAACGGGGGCAGAGGCAAAATCAAGCAGGAAGGCGCCCCAAACGAGCGCCAAGGGACTGGAGAAAACCTCCTTGGAGGTGGCTCATACACCCCGTAGTAAGTTCTTTCTTCTCTTTAAATAACTTTCAATAGTAATTTTGCCAAAAATTGAGGAAAACACTCATTCAAAGAGTGAATTAACCTGGTCAACTTTTGGTTGAAACAATTTGCTAATTTTTCCTAGTTTATTTTGGTTTTAGGTAATTATTTCTTGGTGTTTCCTACGAATTTTGCAAGATTTTCATTATTTTTCTATAGTTTTTTTAAGGTTTTTATAGCAAAATCCTGATTATCACCATGTTTTGGCTTTGTTTCCTCATTTTTGTGTAATTTCTATGTTTTCTTTGATGGAGAAAATGTATAATCATCCCTTAAACATTAAATTAATCGCATAAACATGAGTTAATCTGTTTAGCATTATGTTAAACGGTATATTATCGTATTTGGACTGTATTTCTTTTGTTTCATGATTTTCACATAATTTCCTATGATTTTTCAAGTTGTTTTAATCAAATTATATACAATTTAGATAGAAAACATACTGAAACACGTCGGTTAAACATTGCGAAACCAGACAATAATAAGATGAGATTAAACGGTTTATGATTACTTTCTGGATAGAATTTGTTTGGTTTTCCATGCTTCATCATAGTTAAATATAATATAATATATAATAATAAAGTATAAAAACATTAAATATGGACGCCGTATTAACAGTATTCTTTGGTATTTCATATTTTAACTACGATTTGCGTCATTTCACAATTTTAAACAATCTGTGCTAGAGTAATAATTAATAACAATATTTATCGTAGGTTAAACATCGTGAAACGCCAAAAAGAGGAAAAACATGTACGACTCACCACAATCTCTGGTCGAGTTATGTCTAGACTGTATAGTAGAACGACATACGGACGTCTTCTCCACCGATCAACGTCCATCGCATGGGAAAACTCAGCAAAATACAACACAACAAGCGTTGTGTTTCCCCGACGAAGACTTCTACCTCTACAACGAGTTATCCGAACGTTTATTAGAGCGTTTCAATCAACGTAGGGAATTAACCGATAGAACTCTGGGTATCTTCCGATCGAAAAACACTCGGCTGCAGAAAATACGCATTCATGATGTACAAATCACGGCCGAGGCGCTGAAAGTCCTGCGGGAGCACCACCTCCTTGAGGTGCAATGTACGAAAGTCGAAGGGATGACTGTAGGTGCTATACTGGATGCGATTAACGAGGCCTCCATGAAGCAACTCACGCACCTCGATGTGTCGCGTTGTACTTTTTTCGATATTGCCCGCCACAGTACGTGCATACACCTGACGCAGCTACGAAATCTTAAAGTGTTGAACGTAGCCTTCACCGAGTTCAATCAACAAGCCCTCGAGATGGTCTGCGAGGATTTAAAGCACTTGGAGCAGTTGAACATCTCCGGCACGTGGGTGCAATGTGCGAAACCCCTCCTCCTGCTGCAGAACCAACTTCGGGCTCTGATAGCGAGTGATTTGCGCTGTATAAACAGCATGACGGCGCATTTTATTGAGATTCATGCGCTACGCCACCTGGACATTAGCCTCATTCACGAGCGATTCGATGGCATCCAACATACAGCCATTTGTGATATTCTCGAGTCGCCGGAGAAGCTGCCCAACTTACAATCGTTGGATATCAGTGGATGGCGGGATCTTATACCCAAAGCGACGTTGTTGGCGTTCATGCATAGCCATAGACAGTTGACTTACCTCGGTTTAGTGCTCAATCCCATCGCGTTCGAGTTGTTCCTCTCGGAGCCACATAGTGCAGAGTCTGAAGAGCTCAACATCGCTGAGATGTCTATAGCAGGTCTGGGGAACGAAGAGCAAATCATTCTCGCACTGAGGAAGCATTACGATCGTCATAATTACGTGCAGAAAGCTTTGTATCATTTGTTTCAACTTACCGATAGTTTTAACGCGCCGCGTGGTGATGTCTTCCAGCTGGTTATCAAGGCGATGGCGACACACCCGAAAAAATTCGGCGTCCAGATGGCGGCAACTGCGTGCTTCTACAACCTCACCAGAGGTGAGATTTCCAAGCAGATCCACCCGAAATATTTGGCCAAAGCGGTTGACTTGACTCTAGACGCCATGGAGGCCTTCCCCGGCGAGTATCAACTACAGAAGAACGCGTTACTCACGTTGTGTAACGATCGTATCCTGCAAGATGTTGATTTTGATCGATATCGTTGTGCGACTATCGTCTTGGACTTACTCTGTTCCTACGACGAGGTGAATATGAACCGGATGTCCGTGGCGATCTGCAGCATACTCGCAGCGAAGATTTCTACAAGTGAGACTTCAGATCTTGGAAGTCATCCTGAGTATATGAAGAAGATGCTTACCATGGTTCGACAGCGGGTGGATAGTGGTAATTCTGATATTACGATGAAATTCACGCTCTCGGCATTATGGAATCTTACCGATGAGTCGGTGCTGACTTGTGCGGTCTTCCTGCGGATTGGTGGCGGTGAGCTGTTCCTGGATGTGTTGCGGGTTTTTAAGGGGGATGCTGCGGTGGAGACGAAAGTGTTGGGTTTGCTGAATAACATCGCTGAAGTGGATATGTTGCGGGAAAAGTTGATGGTGGAACCATTGGTGACTGAATTGTATGCGCTGCTTACTTCTGAGATGATTGATGTGAGCTACTTTGCTGCTGGGATTGTGGCGCATTTGGCATCGAAGCCGGCGTATACTTGGCAGATTGAGGCACTTCCTAGGGAGAAGATGCTGGAGGCATTAGAGGCGGCTGTTGTTAGCTGGGGTGTACCGGACAATGAGATGGTTGCGTACCGAAGTTTTAAGCCATTCTTCTCGTTGCTCCTACCCGTGGTGGATACGAGGGTGCAATTGTGGGCGGTTTGGGCTATTCATCATGTGTGCACTAAAAATCGTAAGTTACTTTCTTTCATTTCTTAGTTTAAATCTAATAAAATCAAAATATACCTAGAAGCAATCAAAGACATTCATTTTTTAATGTTTTGCGCCTTCTCTCGCCCTTGTTTAAGATCTGTTTGCTTGGTTATAATTTCAGCAAAACGCTACTGTGACATGCTAAAGGAAGAAAACGGCATCATCTTCCTCCAGGGTCTGATCAACGACCACCGCACTCATCCGATGGCAGCTGAAAAGTGTCGCGAAGTGCTCCGTCACATTGCGCCATCGACGCTCGGCGATTTGCGCGCGAGCATCGTCTGCACGGCGACGATTATCGACGCCACCGTGGCGGTTATCCACGATGGCGACGATGCCCACAGTAGCGGTAGTGGCACAACATCGTCGCCGCCAACGCACGCACAGGAAATCCCCTGACTCGTAAGCTCGCAATAAATTGTAAGTAAATTATTTCGAATCTCGTCGTCGTCGTCGTTCCGAGTGTGGGCGCACTCCTAAAATGCCTATCCTTAGTCTAATTGGATTGCTAAATGACATTGAAATAATAATTTACGAAAACACTCTTAAAGATGTTCAAACAGAGAAGAGAGAGAGAAAAAAACCTAATGTAAGTTATTGTTTAAGTACTAGGCGTTATTTGCCAAGGCGCAGCTGAACATTCCAAATGTTTCGTTTGCGACGATTTGAGAAAAAACACACACGGGAAGAAGGATCTAGTCATAGGCATACGATTGTGTTGTTTCTTGCCCTCCTCTCTCTACATGGAAAGCGATGTATAATTATGACAACAAGTGGCCAAAACACAAATTTTGAAAATGCCATTTTCTTTCCTCGATTCATTGTTATGTTTTTGTCAGAAGATACATTTATTGGTTAAAATCGATTTTGCAGTGCTATCGTTATTTTCCTATTTGTCCTATTCTCCTTATATTTCTTTACTGAGAATTTCGAATGTTGGTGGAGGCGCCTGCATTTTGAAGGAACTTTTTTTAGTCATAAGCAAAAGGCTATCATATACTCTGCAACCAAATATGCACGCCTAGAGAGAAGTTTGCAGTTTTCTGTAAGCGTGTATTTATGATGGCCTACATACAGATAAACTTCTGCAACTGAACACGCATTGTAAATGGATTGGGTAACATCTTTACGGTTCACACCATAATTTCTTACTTTCTGAGAAGATACAAAACGTTTTTGATAATGTTTGTATTGCAGATCCCCAAAAATTTGATTCTACATAATTAATCCTTTTCTATTTCCTCTTTTTATCGTTGCACTCATAGTCAAGTTAGAATTAGAAGTGTTCTTCTAACTTTCTTTAATGATTTTGTCCATAATGAGTTTAAAATATTTTTTTTCGTAACTTCTCAATTTAACTATAGCAGTTTTGTTAACTACCCTCGCATAGATGTATACAACCCATAGAGCAAACCAACATGAACAATATGCAACGTAGCACTACTCCACCCCGTCGACGGATAAATATTCCACGCCGATTCCAACAGACCCAACAGAAGTAAAGCCAACGGCTTCTGGAAGGGTGTACTGAATGCAATATATAGCAACGAATGGAAATACCACGAGTAGAACTGATAGTGTAAACTACGCGCACAAGCAATACCAATCAAATTGGTCACAAAGAAAGGCAAAACAAATAATTGCGTCACTTTGCTAAAGTTCACGGTGTATTTCTCCTCTTCTTCGTGCTGTATCTTCACCGGTTGTTGTTTTACCTTACTTTGTTTATGCTGCAGCTGTTTATTCTGCTTGGGTTTCGTCGTTGACTTGTCATTATCGACTTTAATTTGCTTCTCAAATGCGTCGAGGAATTTCTGTTGATCCTCCGTGAGTGGCTTTTCTGGGTTCTCTTGTTTTACAACTGGTTTCTTGCGTTTGTCACTGGTTCTTGCCAAAGTTTGTTGCTTCATCTCGTTGAGAGCAGTACGAAGTGTACAATACGCTTTGAAATACTTCCAAAACATTGGTGCGAAAAGTAGGAGTAAACTCACATGTAAAACTAACAATCCTATATGGAAGCGTTGATCTGTGAAGAGTTCTACGTCCAGGAAACGATAATTAACAGTCCATTTGTGCTCAAAGATTCTGCCGAGGTCAAACGATGCTTTTATATAGCTGACTGGATAGGTTAACAGGAAAGGTAACCCTAAAATCACCTGTGTAAAACCACAGATGGCAAGGTTAAGAACAACCTGGACTTTTGTAAGGTTAGCAAAGTATGCAAGTAGGAGACATGGCGCATACAAGAGAATGTTCATCTTGATTGACACAGCCAGGGAAAATAGGAAGCTGCCTAGCTTCCATCGATCGGAGATAAAGGCATTCAACGAAGCGTAGAAGAACAACACAGCAATGGGATCGTTGAATAGTCGCAGCACATAAATCGAGTGAATCCGATACGACGTTATGAAACTCAGTACGAGTGCATAACCTGGCAACTTGCAAGTCTTCATCACAATCTTATAGGTTAAGTACGTTTGCAGTAGATAGATGGCGATGAAAATGTACTGAGCGAGTTTTATATTACTTCCTTGGCTTGTAACATAATAAAACCCCGAGTAGACGTATAAAAATCCAGCTGGATATACACAAGGGCCTGTATCACCTGTAAAAATAGAAAATATTGCTTATATTTTTTGTAATTTTTGTGCGCGTTTTACTCTAGGTAAGCTAACATAATTTAAGGCTAAGGCCAACAAAACTAACCTCTTAAGAGTGAATAATCCAACGTTCCGTTCAGGAAACCTTCGACTTCTTGCATATACGCACGCCAATCGATCTCCGTATAAGCCACATTTTCGACGATGAGATAGTTGAGGAGTAGTTCGATAAAGAGGATAAGGTAGCAGATGGGCGCTATGTGGTTGGCGTCGAAGACGAGCTTCCACGCGTAGTCGTAGCACTTCCACAGCGTTAGCTTATCTTTATCCATTTTGTGTCTGCGTGGCGGCGCGAGTCGCGCGTGTCTGCCCAAATCATCGGTTTTGTGGCCCGCGCTGACCTGTTTTCCCTGCTTATTTTTAGATTTACTCATCGCCGGAGAGTTTACGGAAATTAAGGCATTCCGCAACGGTTGCAGTCAACTTATAAAATTCTTAAAGTGCACCTTTTGAGGTTAAAAATATTTTGCAGGAAACAGTTTCGTGGCTTTGAAATATAACTTTGAAAGGCAGATATTCCGATGGTTGTCAAATTGTTGATTTATATCGTTGTAGGTTGTTTACTTCGATTTTTAGTGTTTAATTGAGCTTTTTAATTTTTTTATTGAAAATTTGAAGGGAAGTAGTATAATTATATAGGCAACCTAATTTTCAATAATTTCTTGAAATTTTACATTCATGTGTTGTGTAGACCACCATCCTTACATAACTCGCGATATTTTTAATAAAGTTGTATTTTTTAAACATTTAAGACGTAGTGGTAGTGTTCATGAGTTGTTTTCAGCAATAAACAAGGAACTATTATGACAAAATGATGAAGGACAGCTAAATTGTGGAAATGAATCCAAATAAACGAATAAAAAACCTTAATTAATGAGAGTAATAATACGATTGCTAACCAAATAATTTCCATTTCAAATAAATACGTCTGCGATAACTAAAATTTACAATGTTCAGACGACCTACACGGATTGTGCGACGTAACTGCGAAAAGTGTTATCAAAATGTGAAATTCAATGCCATTTTTGCAAGTGATACTAACTGTGAATATACAAAATAAAACTACATTTAATGGAGAATCTATTACCGCAAGAATAAGGATGCTATGCTATATCGTTCAGAAAATACCTTAAAACAAAGTTTACATTTCTCTTTTAAGTACAAATAACGTTGCGTTATAGTCCACGAGTAGTACTCCTTACTGCAAAATAATTAGAAAACTCTTAAGGCTAAAAAGAAAAATCTTCAACAAATACCAATGAATAATTTATTGATTAGGCCTTAAAACGATCCGAATTAGAGAAGAAAAAAATACGCCCAACGAGTATCACGAGGGCGATGTCTTAATGTCGTTTAACACCTGAATGGCTGAGATTTAATTAAACGTGTAATTTCATCAAGAACTTCATCAATCATCATTTATCATCAAGTATGTATATATAGTAAGTATATCTAAACGTAGGCTAAATATTTAGAGTTTTTTTTTCATTTTCATCGATTCATTTTGTGGTATGTGGTTCGTCATTTCACATGTAAAACTAATTACATAGGAAACAAACATAATTACGTCGATCCAACAAATTTTCTCTTACAAAACGTCAATCTCAGACATACAGTCACAATCCCATCTCGTTTGGACACATTGCTGTCCAATCCAGCAAAATCAACAACGTATGTCGGAGATTGGCGGCGGAAAACAAAATTGTTAGTTTGCTAGGACGAAATCGAAAAACAGTGGAAATTACATACAGCTCAACAATTTCAGAAATAAACAGGAGTGTATCAGTTATAACAAATAAAGACGCTGCTTTACAGTCGTCTGGTATCAATGAGTGGACCAAAAATTAACAATTTAACAATTCTTATTCCTAGTAGAAAAAAAAAACACAGAAGCAAACTCGAAGAAATTCAGGCATGTGTTTGATTAAAATATATCTGTCACTATCTGCGAGACGTAAAGAAAGGTTAGCTAAATTACAAGCGTCCCCAAAAACACAGAAAAAAAGTTGATTAAAATATACAATATTGTAAAAAGCTTACAAGCTCTCGAAAAAAATGATATCTGCTCTTCCCACACAGCTTTGGTGTTCGCGTGTTACGACTGCTTGTAGTGGTTGGTTTGAATGCATGGTTGGTTCTATAGGCTAGGTTAATACAAATTTGTGGTGGGCGTTGGTTGGTGTACGAGTGGGTAGGTAGGTTAGACGAAAGACCAAAAAACAGCAATCATCCTAGAAGAACAAGATCAACGTTTAGAAACAGCAGCAGCAGCGTCGCAGCGAGGAGGGTTTTTTTTCTTTGGAGAGATGGTGGTAGTCTAGCACGAAAGTGCGAGCCGAAAAATTGGTGTTCTCTTGCATTTGTGTGTGGTGAGGTGAGTGATTAATGCCGACATTCCAACTCTCTTCACAATATGACCAACTACTTGCACGCTTGCGACTACCATTGATTCGTCGTCATTCCTGCAAAAATTTCGATAATTAACAATCATTCTTAAGTTGTACAAATGTGGGTTATGTTACAAAAAACAGTGATGTTTAGAGGTTAGATGTGTTGACATGCTGCTACTTGCTGATTTTGAAAGAAGACGTGTTGTTAATAGGTGGCGCTACCTGGTGTATACACCGGATGATCGCCGGCGTTGAGTGCCGCCGATTCGTCCTTGGGCGGCGGTGCCGGCATCGCAAACACCGGCTGCGCGGTGATGTTGACGCGCGACGGCGACGGCTGTGATGTCACCGGTGGGCTATCGCCATGACCGAGGTCCTCGTCGACGTCCTCCTGCAACAAATCACCCATTGCAATCTATGGCAACATTGTAAACATAAGCAACCCATTCGATACGCTTTCACCTAGTCACCGTGTTGTCAAAACTAAACAAATAGCCAATATTTGTACACAACTAAAAACCTACCTTCTTTTTTTGTACGAAACACGTAATGAAAAACACAAAAGTCAATAAACGTTAGAAATGATTAATGTTATCAAATGGAATTTTGCGATTTTCGATTCAGTGATGATTGTTTTTGAGGTTAAAAGCGTTTCTAACCAAACATTTCCCCACACATCTCAATTACACTCACCTTATTGCGTCGCTGGGTGGCAGTACCCGACGTGCCCTCTAGATTATTCTCCGTCTACGGGAATATTTGCAATATGAAACAACAAAAAGAACAAAAGTAATGGCACGCGATTGAAAAACAATATTAAAGGGTTAAAAAAAGCATCAAAACAAAATAATGAGTGTGAAAGAGAAAAGAAAACTAAAAAATGCAGAAGAAAACCGTTGTGACACTAGCAAATCATCTGTTTTGTAGGTGTTTGCTTTGAGATTAACTTACATGCAGATTGTGATAGTCGCCACTATCCTCTGGTGGCCGAGGCGCACACTTGCCGCAGCAAAAGTTGCAACAGCAACACAGGCAGCAGCAGCAGTAGCAGCAAGTAACAATACTGCAGACGAAAAACAATGCCTGTCGAAAGAAAGAAACAAGTTTACAAATTAGTCATACTCGAAAAAAAAAGTCACCTTATTAGGAACCAATTTTGCATAATTATACAGATAGAGCAAGTTGAAGTGGCCCATATTACTAACACATGTTTTTAATTTGGGATTAGCGATAACCCAAAACTGAACCTTGATAATTTAGTTTTGTTTTAAATTGAATAAATGTACGAAAATAGCGCCATCTTGTTAAGAAGACGGAAATTACTTTTATAATTATGGCGCTGTTTATACAATTAACGCCATCTGATGATTGTTATCTTAAGGAGATTTCGACCAAATTCAAGGCCTGTCAGATATACGAACATGAACATTAAACTTGGTTAAGAGGCCCCTACGTCATTTTATTATTATACGAATAGGAGTGACATAGTCGCCGGCGCAGACCATGAATTGTGAATTTTAGGTTATATTATTGATAGATTCACAACAGATTCAGAAACGGTACATGATGTTGCCCACTTTTATTCCAGTCTTGACATGGAAAACTAGGCAATTTCACATACTTAAGACTCGACTACCGAAAACTATCGAATGTTATCGAGCACCGAATATAATCCAAATCCTAATCAAATAATAATACATAACATATATGACACAATATTACGAAATTCCCCAAATTAACAAAAAAAAACTTGAAACACATTTGTTAGCCTTATCTACAAACACGTTTGATTGTAATTGTCTCTGTATCACGCTACGATTGTGTCATCTATGCGACGCTTAACTTGTCACAAAATCTCCTTTCATCGGTTTACAATCCAATCGTTTATAAATTTATAGAATGTTGTAAAAAGCTGAAATATTGATACATACCTTGCACCAAGGCGACGTTACCACGAAGTACGTGTTGACATTCTCGTCGCCAAACTGCTCACCAATGTACAGCCCCAAAGACCCGTAGTTATCGTAGATGTTCCTCTTCGTCGTATCGCTGAGAATAGTATGGGCCCTATTCACTTCCTTGAACTTGTCGGCCGCATCCGGATTATCCGGGTTCTTGTCCGGGTGGAATTTTAACGCCAGCCGACGATAGGTCTTCTTAATATCCTCACTAGTTGCCGTTTTAGGCAGCGAGAGGATTTCGTACAGCGAATCCCCTTGTGTTCTTTTGAACAAAAGATATATGTTATAAGACTTCGCTGTGTTGATTTTCTTAGTGTTTAACTTTGATTGTCTGTTTTAAGAAATGATTAAATATACTTACGAGAGTTTCCTACCACGCATATCCATGATTTCAAGCGTTTAATAGACGTATAAAGCTGCAATTTGATTGGATTAACGCGATTTTTTGCCTTTGCCGATACCCTTTGGGTAGGCTCTGAACGTCCTTCAAGAGATTATTCTAATGTAGTTCAGCAGGTGTGGCACTCAGTGTTCGGTAGCATTGTGGACGGCGTCGTAGCGTTGTATATCCTGAAGGTTGATTTAATGCGGTTTGCAAGGAAGTGCCAGCTGTGAATGGCATCAATTTTTCCAGGTGTGTGTTACCTCTGTGCCACCTTGTAACCTTGGTTGAAGTGGCTGATAATTTCAACGCCCCGGTCTCACAGCGATTCGATGTATTTACGCACTCGTCGTCGAGGATTCACGAATTACGGAATCACAACGTTGATGACGACGGTGAACTATCACTTTTTGGAGACAACTTAGTTGTGTGGGGCTTCACCGAGGGCTCGTCCTCTTCGCAGCTGCGCGCTATCCACCACCACCACCACAAACCGTTTGTAACCGACTGTCGAATAATTTGACAGATGACAGGTAACATTTTCACATTCGTTCATCATCGTATGATTACGTTCCGGTTCGTATCTTTCCGTCAAAATTCGCGGTATTTCAATTAATTCGCAGATATTCGGGGTACTTCGGTTGTTTTCGTTAGGTATTAATGATTTCAGTTTTTATTGGGACACTACCGAATTTTTATCGCAATTTTGATTTAAACATGACATGACTATGGTGGGCAGAAATTTCGTTCACTACAAAAATTGTTTACTGCCCACTGTCGGATATAATCATTGTATAATTGAATTCTTAATATATAAATTCGTTTTTCAAATAAGTATTCGTTGAATTTCGTTTATCATCGAATATATTCGTTATTTTTCCGAATACTTCCGAGTATTTCAAATTAATAAATAAAAAATTTAAAATAATTTGAAAGTAAATTCCAGAATTAAAATCTTTTGTTTGACGAAGATATAAGAAAATTCAAATAAAATAAATAAAAATAGCTTCTGAAGTTTATCACACATTACAGACTCCAATTTGACTAATTTAAAACCAAATATCGATTAAATAGTTGGATCCTTATGCATTTTAAAAGGATCCGACGCGAACATCCTCTTAAGGATACAACTCATAACTGAATTCCGTAAATTAGTGCAGTGCAACCAACGAGTGCATCTAGAAAGCTGGCAATGTAAGAAAAAACGTTATTAAAAATTTATTTTTTATTTATTTTATCATTAAATCATCTTATTTATAATAATCATTCATCAAATATTCATCTGTTTTTTGTTTCATTTGCATCGATTTTGTATTGTAATTTTGTATTTGTTTGCAAGTAGTTTCTTATTTTCGGTACCGTATTACTTGAAAAAGATGACGCCATATTGGATTTTACCATTTTCTAACGGCTTGCTTCTTTTGTATGTTTTTCTTATTCAGAACTGAAACGCAACACGCTGAGAAACATCATCGGCAAGTGAGAAGATTCTAACCTACAACCGACCTCCACACATTTACAGGCAACAAAACAAGGTTAGTCTTTAACGTACGTTTAACTAATTTTTAGGTTTCACAAACCGAAATTGAAAAAATGGCGTCTGTCTTGTACCATACATGCATGCATAACTGAACGTGTATGATGGTCGATTAATCAACTAGTAGGAATCGAAGAAGGTGCAACAGGTAAAGCGTTTGTCGTTCGTTCGCCTGTTTTTGTTCAACAAATTATACCAGACGCCATTTTGAATCGGACGTCGCCATTTTTCATCGTAACTTAATCACTGTGTACGTGTGTTTATGTGAAGAAAAAAAAACGGTGTTATTTATCTGTTTTGTACTGAATCAATACTGCTTTTTTTCAGGTTCTCTCGTCGCACATGCACACCGAAGAAGAAGAAGAGAGAAAAACCAGGAGAAAAATATGCATATCTGTAAACGGAGGTAAAGGTGGTGAGTTTGCTTTTGTTTCGCATTCAGCTTAGCTGGTTTTCACATGTTCTCGTTCATAATTTGTTTCCTCATTTAAAGACTTTAAGTGTACTTAAACATCAACTTGTACTTGGGATATAGTCCGACTGGACAGACAGACAAAGAGACTGAATGACCGCCGACCACGACTAGTGCATAGTTTATGCATCATTTTGCTCATCATTCGGCTTGTGTGTCTTTTGCAATTATTATTTTCCTTTTCTCAGAGTTCGTTAAGAGTTAGTTAATTGTAAAACAGCCTACAGTTATACTTATACTTCACATGTGTATCTCTGTATGTATGTGTGTGGGTGGACACCGTCGCCGTCGAGAGACTTAGAAAAACGAGAAAGGAAAAACATCTTCAACCGGGTGAGTGAATTTTTAATTTAAAACAAATTCGCAATGTTTTTTTGTCTCCCCCTGTCGCAATAATTTCTAACTAATTCATATATATTTTTTTTAAACTTTGTTTAAATATTACCATTTTCTCTCTCCCGACTCACACGTAATTTTTGCAATAACATACTAATAGATAATAACCTATGCAATGTCCAGCATTTTCAAAGTTATCTCATATTTGCCTTTTATTCTTCTGTGTTTTTTTTTTGTTTTCTGTTTGTCTTCGAAAAGTGGGAGTGGGTGGGGGTGGGTGGGTGTCTTGAGGCGTGTCGTTTCATTTTCTCGCAAAAAATCAGTGAGGAATTACATTTAAATTACACATAGTTTAATCCTCGCTACAAAACTAGTTTTCCTCGAGTTTTGCAAGTGTTTGTGTTGCAGTTTTTTTTTATAAAACAATTGCTACGGCATGAGTTGTACCGTTTTTGAACACAATACGAAACGCTCCTATCGTTAATTTTCTGTAGTATTTGTTTCTTGATGTTTTTACTCTATTTGTTTTGAGTTGGATTAGTGTAGTCTGTATGTTTTGTATGCATGCACACATTGTATTCGCGTATGTATGTTTATGTTCTGTCGGTGAGTGTGAATGTAAGTGTAATCATTCAAACAATCAACATAAATAATCATTCGATAATCAAAAAATATAAATCCATTCGATAAAATAAATAAATTCTTGTAAATTTCTAAAGAGTTTTCAACAACAAATTTGTATCATCATTTTTTTTTTGTTTGTTAGTAATGTTCTTTTTTCTTCATGTTTTGCCTCATGTAAATATTTCATTTTTTTAGAGTTGCTCGTTGTTGTGGGAGGAGGAGTTAATAGTGTTTGTTTTACAAACAAAAATTGGCAACCGTGCCGAGATTTTGGGGTTGCATATAAGTCTGGCAACTTTATGTTGTCATAGCAACGTACATCACCATAGCAACACGGTCACTATGGCAATGTAGTCACCATAGCAACATGGAGAGATGCACAAAGCACACATCGCTGGCCGTAAAACGACGCAGCCCTCAATACACACTTTCGCGTAGGGGAAAAAAATAGAAACGTAAGTAGTATAAAGAAACGTACCTAACATGTATGATTGTGTTGTGTCTGAGGCGGAGAGATTGTACTAATGACTAGCAGACTAGGCTAAGTGTTGTACTTCGACTTATTTGAATTGACGCGTCCCCATCTACCTGACTATGTCTGAACGACTCCCTCCTGTAGATGGTGGGAGGAGTTACGGCACCAGAACGTAAACGAGACCCTTGAAACAACCTGTCCCTAGGCATGCAAAAACAGGATGTTTGAATAATTAAAAAAAACTCAACAATATTACATTAATATAGAGTAAACATATCTGTTAGATGGCGTTACAGCCGAATGAGATACCACGGACGATGGACATCTGTTGTGTCTGTGAGTGTGTGATGTTAGGCTGCGTGGCTTTACGTTTATTCTCTCTCTTTCCCTTATTCCTTACTCTCCCTCTCTTTTCCGTCTCTATCTCCGACTCACTGAAACTATTCATGAACCTATTTGATAGGCGCTTACTTAATTAACTTGATTTTTTTCTTCTTCTTCTAGCGCTCGTCCTCTTTCTGTTTGCATTCCACCGTCGCAAATATTTAATATTTATTAATCTCTAAGATTCGCATTTGTCTTCTGTGAAGGTGGGCGGCGCTTCGACAAAAAGAGGGCGGGGCGCGCGCTTCTGGCTCGTGTTTAATCTCTACTTAGCTTTCAAGTTTTGCTTAACTCCAAGAAACGCATTTGTCTATTATTACTTTTTAGTTAGCTTTTTTTAGTGTTGGTTTTTCGTTTTTTTGCTCCGGGTGGTGGCTGTTTATTTTTTTCGTCATCCAGACACGAGCGAGATGTCAATCAACCAATCCCCATATTTTAGCCGCCATCGGATCGTATGGTGGGGGGCGGGAGAGGGTGGTTTCGGAGGGAAGAGAGGGTAGGTTGCAGGACGGTGGGCGTGGTCGCACATAGAGGGCAGCAGTAGGACACGTTGGTGGTATGTTTGTTTTGGGAATAGTTTGGGTGGGGTTTTTGTTTTGGTAAAATATGGTATGCAAAAAGTGAGAGACACGGGACGCTGCGATGCTGCCGTCGCCTGCCAACCCCCACCCGCCTACTTGCCACCGGCGAGGTCCTGTGACTGTCCGCCTCCCGTGCCATTACCCTGTAAATGACAACAGAAAAAGACTTCGTTAACGCATGCTGGGAGGATCCAAGAAAGGTCGAATTTGGAATAATGCAGGAGAAGCTAGCAAAAGGAGGGGCCTATTACCAAATACAGGTTCACCCAAAAAGACATGAGCCAAAACAACAGGGATGACAATAAAGAAGAAAAAAGGGAGCAACGAAAAGAAAAGGAAAATAATGTTAGTGATACAAGTCTAAAGTGGAAAAACGTCGAAAACGAAGAAACAATGTTAGGAAACAGGGGAGGAGCACAAGTAGGAGGAGCAAAGATAATAACATGGAGAGACAAAAGTATGGGAAGCGAAGATAAAAGTAGGAGGAGCAAAAACAGAAAGATGGAAGGAGCAAAGGTAGAAAAGTGGGACGATCAAATGTACAGATGGGAGGAGCAAATGAGGAAAGGTGGGAGGAGTAAATGCACAAAAGTGGGAAGAGTGGGAGAAATATAGGAAGGTGGCACAAGCAAATGTACAAAGGTTGGACAATCAAATGTAAAAAGGATGGAACAGCACATGTACAAAGGTGAGATAAACAAATGTACAAAATCGATATGAATAAATGTACAAAAGTAGAAGGAGCAAACGCATAAAAGCGGGAGAAGCAAACGTTGAAAGGTGGGAGAAACAAATGTACAAAAGTTAGCGGAAACAAAGGAACACAAGGGAAGCAAATGTACAAAAGTGGAAGGAACAAATGTACAAAAGGGGGAGGAGCAAAGAAACACATGCTGGAGGAGAAAATGGATCAACATATACGGAACAATGGCATAAGATAAAACTATGAAGAGCCATGGAACAAAGGTAGGATAAAAGAGATGCCAACTTGTACATACCAGCGGCACACCGTCGACGCCAACAAGACCACCGCCTAGGCCGCCGATGCCACCACCGCCACTACCCACGCCACCGCCGCCGGCGAGCAGCGTCGACGACGAATGATTCGCCTTTATCTTGTCGCAGTAGTCGGCGAGAATGTCGCGAAAGCGCGGCCAAATCTTCTCCGGCACCGTGATCGCCGTGCGAAAGTTGGTCTTCACCTCCGAGATGCGCATGTAGATGCCGCGATTGTTCTGACCGACGTCGAAGTAGAAGTTTTTCGAGTCGACGTGCAGGTGACGGCCCTCGGGCAGCTCCGGCTTGTAGGCGTGCTCATCACAGCCGAATTCGTCGAGCAAGTCGGTGAGGGCGTCGCGGAACTCGATCATACCCTGCGCCGGTATCGCCACCTGGGAGCGCGGCCCGCCGCGCGTAATCGTCTGCGAGACGCGCAGAAAGCGCCCGCGCGAGTTCTCCTTCAGGTCCAGATAGTAGCGGCGATTGTCCTTCACCATCATCTCGCTCTTCAACTTGCCGTCCTCGGGCACCGAGTCGGGATTCGGCGGACCCAGCGACGAGTAGAAGTCGCTGAACGTACTCAGATGGTCGCGAAACTCGCCGGCCGTTGACAGCGCGAGGAAGATCTGCGATCTTCGGCCGTCGGCACCGATCTGGAAATTGGGAACAATCAGCAGTGAACATCAACATTGCCACAGACTACTTTAGTCATTTGGTGAGTGATCATATCATTTATAAAGCGAAGCGCAACTAATAGGCAGGATGGGAAAAGGGCACCCAACCCTTTAGAAAGTTATTTTTGTAAAGTGTGCACTTGTGGCGAACCTTTTTCTTATACAGTGAAACAAGCCTTATACGGAAAGTCACGGAACCAATCGTTTCTTCCGTTAATACAAGTGAAAGTAACAGCGGTTGCATATTTTTTGAAAGTCAGGATTTCGTATATAAGTAACATCAAAGCACAGGACAAACGTTCTCCACCCCTGAAAATAAGTTTAGACCAGAGGTCTAAACTTCTTTATAACATCATCCAAACCTCCATAATAACCATATAAGGATAAATAATTCATATCATAGGCGCTAAATTATTAAAGCTAAACCCAGACTGGAATTCATAGTCGTCCCTGGGATGAACCAATATAAAACTTGTTCAAATCAAAATTCCCCAATAAATTGAATATGAACCAGTTCAAAACCTTAATTTTCCGACATTTTTGAATATTTAAAAAAAAAAGTAATTAGCTTGACATAAATGCCATTAGAAACATTTCTACAAAAACTGGCAACAACTAGTAGAATTGCTTCTAGGCATCCACACAACGAGAAAATAAGTACTATACCTCGGCAACTTTAATAAACCTCCCACGACGATTCTGTTTCACATCGAGATAGAATCGCTTGCTCTGTATTTGGAGCATCTTGGTGGCAAGCTCCTGCTCCATTGCACCCTGCTGACCTAAAACACGCGGAAACCGTTAATAAAACGTGATGAATAAGCCTGAAAATCGAGCAAGAATTACTCTCTGTCATGTTGCGTTGAGTTTGAACGATAATTTTGTGTGAGCGCGTGTGTAATACTCATTTGTGTATGTGACGTTTGACAGGTGGAAAAACGCACATTATTGCAACAACAAATTACCTGGGTCATACTCCGTGTTCCCCTGATCCATCCCTGGGTGGTATTCTGAAAGATATATATTCAAGATAACAACCAATGAACAAGGGACGAACACAAGGGCTCAAAGGGAAGAGAAGAGCGAAAATAAAGACAGTAGTAGTAGCAGCAGCAGCAGCAGGAGCAACGTCAGTGGCGGCGACGGTGCCAAGGGGGAGACAAATAGAACGACACCGAGAAAACCAAACCGGGTGAGTGAGTGAGCGGTAGGTAGTGATAAGAGTCGCGTGGGAGTGTTTGTGTCTGAGTTTCGTGAAAGTTGAAAAAAAGATTAGCTATTGCATCGCTAAGTGTTTAGAAAATTGGTGCGAATTTTAGATATGTTTTGTATGTATGTAGTTATTTATAATCAGCGGCAAATTTTGAGAGCTGCCGCCATCCGCCTGGACAGTATGTGTACGACCAGTACAAAAAAACACAGTGCGTTGTTTGTGCGTTTGACGCGTTTTGTGTTGCCGCGGCTGCCGACCGTGCCGCCGCCCGTTGCGCCGCCGCACATAAACGAGAGCTACGTAGAGTTATAACCGAATCGCTATTGGCCAAGGTCATCACGGCCTATGACAATGCGACGCCGCGTAATGCACGCTCTCATCTACACTCACACACACACAGGCACATGCAGCAGGAATATGGCAGGCGGGCAGTCAGTCGGGCCTGCCAGCAGGATTAACCGCCCCCTCTACCAAAAATACACGACTACCGACACGCAAGAAGGCATAGGAACCGAAGCAACCCCCACCCTTGGGTCGGCGTGTTAGCCAGCCCCGTCCACCGTTTGGATGTAAGCAAGAAACAATGCAAGCATCACCAGCGGATGACAACCGCCCCCCGGGTGGCTGGTGCGACTGCAGCTAGCGCTGACAGTCGAGCGTACAGCCGCGACAGCCACAGGCAAGTTGAAGGTCGAGAGTGGCGGTTCGCAACATTCGCCATCTTGGCCTTCGCAGGAGCGGGGGCCCGTCATCAGCTGGTTTTCGGTGTTTCCGAGCTTTCGGTTGCGCGCGCGTGTGTGTGTTTTGGAATGGATGACAGCACCTGCTGGCAGGCCGGACGGCGACGTCGATGCACTTACTCTGCGAGTTGGACCCCTCATCGCCGCTCCCTAAATCCGACATGCTCTTTCTTCGCTCGCCGCGCTCAACCGCCGCCTCTCTCACGCACTACTCGACGCCGGGGGCGCGCACTCACACTCACGCACTCGCTCGCTGCGCCAACGCCGCACACACGACGACACCGGAGCCTGCTGCGCTCTGTTTGGGCACTGCCAACCTGCCCGGCCGCTCTGCGCATTTACAATCCGCGCGCCAGTCTGCCGAACCAACACACTGCGAGAGCGCCAGCGCGCGCAGCACCACACCAATCAAAACGGCGCGCGAGTTGCTACCATTGGCGGTTGCGGTGCGGCGGCGTCGGCAGGGGGGTGGCAGCCTGCTAGTCATGACCTGCCATCTGTCATACAAGTATCAAATCGTACAAACATTCAGAACTTGTACTTTTTAATTGTAGCGCCATCCGTTTGTAGTTAGCCAAAGTTTAAATTTCATTTTATTTTCGAAATATTTTGAAGAAAACTAGTCGAAATCAGCTCGAAATTTCAAAGAAACCCGTCTTAAACCCGTCAGTGAAGACATACTAAAGTATCGACATCGCGCGTCGACATCGATGGATAATACCATTTTAAAGTCATTTAATTCATTTTCAAAGTATAAAACGCAATTTGGCATGTGTTAAAGCCATTTATCTAATATATGCCAAATCTGACAAAATGCAAAAATTTCTGTAACTAACTTAATGCCACCATTTACAGATGGCGCCATCACCAACAAAATTATTGTTAAAATTTTCAAAATGTCGATAAAAGAAAACAATTGCGAAACGTTTGCAAAAAGTAAAAAACACAACAAACTATCTAATCGTGATAGTGACTGAGTCATGTAGAAGAGTATTTCTCAGTGGGAGTGGGGTTTAAATTTGGCGCATATCGTGAGTAAGTGTGCGCAAGCGTCAACCGGCGGATTTTGCATCCCCCTCTCTATTCGCTGAAAGGGACAGCGACGCGCGAGAGAACCACCACTACAAAACCTACACACGAGCGACGCGCCGAACGAAGATGGCGACATGTCGTGCGGCCATTTTCTAAAGTGAGACAGACGCCTTCGACGACCAGGGGCCCGCCAAGTGTTTTCCTCGCGTTTTTCGCGAATTTGACGAGGTTTTCCATCGCCGGCAACTCGCGCTGACGACGACGTCGATTTGGAGAGGTATGTAATCGCGGCGTGAATATCTGGGTGTAAACGAACGCTGTGGACGCTCCCGGCAAGCGACGCCGGGACGGCCGGTGGCGTCGTTCGCAACAACACGACAACAGAGAAACGACGCGCGCAGACATCGTCTGCTAGACGCGACCGGCAATAGATACAAAATCCGCGCGCGTGCGACGACTGGCCGTTAGATCCAAACACACACAATGTGCGAGCGATAGAGAGAATGATGATGCGAGAGAAACCAAACACGAAAACACCAACCCGGCACCTTGAAAAAAAACCTCGCTCAGCATCGCCGTCAAAACAAATTCGTTCTTTGTTCGACGACCTGGTGCACGTTACGATTTTATCGTCGTCATGGCAACTCTTAACTTTGCTAATAAAATGTTATTTTTTTTTCGTTTGCAAAATATCCTATGGACTGACCAAATTAAATCTGTTCGTAGATGTTTGATCCAAATACAATCACCACGCAGCAGTCGCAGGTGCAGTACGGCCAACCGCAACAACAGCAGCAGCAACAGACTGCTGTTGTTGACTCCAAGGAGTTGGTCAAGGTACAGACACAACAGCAGCAGACGCAGGAGCAGAAGCAGCAGACGTTCTCCGGCTTCTGCTATACGAATGTGAATATGATCCACAAGATCGAACCGAACACGGAGGCGGTGACGCACAACTCCACCGTCAACATGTCGCAGCTCACCGACGACAAGTGCTACATAACGCAGCCGTTCAGCTACAATTATGCGCTCGTCAATCAAATGTCGCTCGCGCAGACCAACATCAGCAACATCACGTTCAAGTGCGACGTCTGTGGGCTGATGTTTGCGCATCTCAGCCTGCTCAATCATCACAAGCGGATACACCAGCAGCAGGCACAGCAGCAGCAGCCGGAGGGCACGCAACAGATCACCGTGCAGGTACAGCAGCAGCCGCAGCAGATACAAATTGTCTCTGCGGATCGAATAAGGTTAGTTGCAAAGCATTTCTACCAATTAGTCTGTAGGGAGTCTGACGGAACTAGTTTCTTACTCAGAATTAAGTATTCAAACTCCTTGAATAAACTTATCAAATCTGTTGTGTCAAGTTAATAAACGTTATTTTATATACATAAGCTTAAATTTTTAAAAACAACAAACTAAGAAAACCATCAACATAACTAATTTAAAAAAAACTCTTCGGACGATCCTTATTGAAGTGAGGAATATTTTAGGTACAGCTGCGACGAGTGCGGCTTGACGTTCCTTACCCAGAACGACCTGAAAACCCATCGGCTGCAATCACACCAGACGAACCACCAACAGACCACCACCGTCGTACAGCAGACGACGCACGCCCAAAACATCAAGATCAAGAACTGTGACACGTGCGGCACACCTCTGCCAGCCGACTCGAACAAGAAGCGCGCCTTGATGAAAGTCAAGTGCGAAACGTGTCTCTCAGCGGAGGCAATCCAGCCGCAACAGATCTTCGTCGTCGCCTCGGCGCCGGCCGATGCCACCGTGAAATTCGAAGAGACCACCACGCAAACGCAAGCGCCCGCCCCCCAACAACAGCAGCAACAAGTGAGCATAGGCACACAGAACACGATACCCATCGGCGTTAAGAACCACCATCCGGTGAAGCGTCGCGGCGTGGCTTCGGTGACGAAGTGCACCAAGTGCAACGGCTCCGGTATTATCTTCATCGGCGGCGCGAAGAATCAGCAGAGCAACGTGGAAAAGCCATTCCATTGCAATATTTGCAATGGCAGCTTCAGCCGGTACTCGTCGCTGTGGAGCCACAAGCGGCTGCATTCGGGCGAGAAGAACTTCAAGTGCAACATCTGTGGGCTGGCGTTCGCGAAGGCGGCGTATCTGAAGAATCACTCCCGAATTCACACGGGTGAGAAGCCGTACAGGTGCAATGTGTGCGGGATGCAGTTCTCACAGTCGCCGCATTTGAAGAACCACGAGCGGATACACAGCGGCGAGCGGCCGTACGTGTGCGAAGTGTGCGATAAGTCGTTTGCGCGGCATTCGACGTTGTGGAATCATCGTCGGATTCATACCGGGGAGAAACCGTACCGTTGCGATATATGTGGCAGTTGTTTCAATCAGGCGACACATTTGAAGAATCATGCTAAGGTAAATTTGCAATTACTTTTTAATCATTGCGTGCCTGGTAGAGTTGTGCTCAGGGAATTTTCCAAAGTCAAAGTTATTCACAGAAATTGTTAGAAAATAATTATAGGCATCTTTTTGGATAATCAGATTCAAGATTATCTTAGGTATTCTTTCTCTATAATTTCCCAGATCTTGTTGCCACAAGTCTGTTTAACTGTCACAGAAGCGATTTTTTATACTGTAAAACGAACAAGACTTGAGCCAAATTTGAATTCTCAGTTGTATCGGGTCAAATTTTGATTGGTACAGGTTTCTTTTTGAAATACTAATTGGGTGTAAATTTGGGTAAAAATAGATAGTATGTATGCTAAGGATAGTATGTTATGAATACTGAGATTATGCGATTTTCTGGCACAACTATCCCAAAGTACACCACGTTTAATATGTTTATTTAGACTTAATTTGTTCAGTGGCATTTATTACGCCACTATTTATGTTCTATTGAAAGCCGATAAAATGTGCATTGCAAAACACGTTTGTATGCCTAACCATTTTGATATTTATTTATCTGCCATTATCAATCAAGTAAACGTGAAATCTCTCTCTAGGTTCATAGCGGTGAGAAGCCATTCAAATGTGACATCTGCAGCGTGGGCTTCTCGGACCGCTTCGCGCTGAAGCGCCATCGCAACATCCACGAGAAGTACGGCCGCACGAAGCCGGCGACGAGTAACGCGAACACATCGGCGGGCAACACGCAAACGACGACGGCGGCCGCCAACAGCACGACGGCGGGCAGCCAGCAACAGACGGCGGCACAGGTGGTCGCCGCCCAGGAGGCGGCCGCCAACGCAGCCGCAGCGGCTGCGGCCGAGGAAGAGGCCGCCGCCGCAGCTGCCGCCACCACCACCACGGAGGTGATGGTCGTCGAGCCCAAGTACGAGGCGCCCGACATGACTGAGATCTCCGAGCTGCAGGTGCAACTATCGTAACCTGTACGATTACCGACCGGAATGCAGCCAATTCACCCTCTCACCCCCGCCTCGAACTCCGACGACTCGTTTTTAGCTCTTGACTCTCCTCTAGATTTTTAACTTTGATTGAGTGCATCCCATACCTCAATCTGCAGGATAATAATTACCTATTAGTACTACCGGACGAACGAATAACGACGATGTTATATGATCATGATGATTATTACGTTTAGGGTTCTATTGTAAATACGAAGTATCTGTACGACTTAAGTTATGTAGGATTAAGGAGACAAAAACTGAATGAATGAGATGATAAACATATTTACAGAAACAATAAATTGAGACATGCCAATATTATTTGCCCTGTTTGTCCTTTGTTGCTTCAATTCCTTATCTTTAGGTTTCTGCCTCCGACCACACTTTTTTATCTGCGCTCGCCCTGTCATGCCCCCTAACCACCAAGGAACTTTGGCCATTGCATCTAAAGGTGGAATTACTAGGTGAAATATGCGTGTGCTAAACGTAGCCCACAACTGGAAGTAATCCCATTCCCACATTAGTTGCCTAGCCACAAGTGGGCAATGAAAATCCGTGAGCAATGTATACATTTCTCAATCAAAACCGAAACTAAAATGTATTCTTCAGTCTGCGAAGCAGACTATAGTTATGAAAAGTTTACTCGCTTTATCTATTCTAAAAAATTGCTATTTTATTATCAGTTTAATGTATTTATATAAGTATATGCCGACATTAGTTATACTATTATGAAAGTAATTATAATTTAAATAAAAATAGCTTACATTTTTTAGCTTTCCTTATTCCATAAGAATCTCCTCAATAGTTTTATCGTCAGCCCTTAACGGCGAATTCGCCAAATTATCACTCTCTAAATACTGCCTCAACTCGGCCTCCAAGTCAACCTCTTGTGCTCCAGGTGCCCCGACAGAAGCAGGCACCTCTGGTTCAGGCCCTACCACTCCCATTGCCTTCCTCACCCCAGCCACCGGAGCAACATCGGTTGGCTGCAACCGCTTGGCAATATCCGTCAAATTCGTCGTTATCGTATTCGCCAGCGTCACCTCCTCATCGCTGGGCCCCGCCAAATTACTCAAATGGGTTGGTACCGGCGCCGACAGTCGCTGATGCTGAATCTTTTGCAATTTATCCAGCAACCCTGACATATTATTCAGTTTCGTCTGCAACTCGGCCTGCTCATCGCCGCTCTTCACCAAATCCGACATCCCCTCGAGAAATTCGACGTCAATCCCGAGATCCGCCAACGATTTCAATTCCTCCATATCGATCTTCACAGCATCCAGCGAAGTACTCGACTCTACCACAGTCTTCACAGCTTCTTCCTCCTCCCTCAGGGCCTTCTTCTCCTCCAAAGTCTTCTTGGTCTTCGTATGTTCACCGCCAGTCATTAAATCCAGAAGACTATCAACCATATACACACTATAATCGCAATCTCTTGCGAAATCAAGGATACTCTCTGCGTATTGCACCGCTGCATCCGATCCGTAGGTTTGATACACCAATTCACTCTCGTCCTTGTTGAGATTCGCAAAGGCCGAATCATAACTGGGTGCGTATGATCCAAAAGCTCCGTAATAAAGCGGTTTCACCGGCTTGGCAACATTGCGTCGATCCTCACGAAACCCTTGCAACGCACCGGTGCCTTCCGTTAACTTCCCAATGAGTTGTCCCAAAAGCACTGGGCGTTTCTTCGTGCCGGGAATAACACCATCGCCACCGACCAATATATTCAGATGCGTTGTGCCATCCTTACGCTGGCGTAAAAAGCCCATATTTGGCCCACCACGTCGTGAAGCCGACTGCAGCTTTGCCTTCGCTTCACGTGCTGCCTTCTGGACGTTGGCCAAAACTTCTTCGGGTTCCAGATCGTCGGGGATCGCTTCGAACTTAGTTGGGGGCATTTTACGCTTTGCGAGTGGCGATAAATGATTGACGTCGACTTTATATTCGGCTCGAATCTCTGGTGGAACTTCGAAGCCTGTATTGAAAAATTACTAGATTAAAATTTTAAATTATATTTATAAAATTAGACTTTTCTTCGATATTTTGCAGGAAATAAAAAGTTGAAAAAAAAGTATGACGAGAAAACAACTTACCCAACTCTGTTTTGGTTACCTCAGGCATGAGAGATAAAATCCAGGCGCATTTATCGGGCTGTGCGAGTTTCAAACCTGCGTGCAGTAATTTTTTGCTAGCTTTGTAGTAAATGGTATCGGCGTGATTGTATTTCATTGCGTTGTTACACATTAGTTTAAAGTCGTCCATAAATTCCTATAAAAATAATAAGGTTTAGTGTCGTAGGTCAGGGATGAGCAACTTGCAGCCCGCTGTATATATTTGTGCGGCCAGCCAAAGAATTTAATCGCCAGAGCACCCCCTATTTGAGATTGAGGGACGTGGGTCGAGTTCAAGAGAGAGCCAGAGATGCGGTTTCTTCGACCCTTCCAAAACTGAACAAAAGAAAAAGGTATAAAAACTTACAGGAAGATCCTTATACTCATTATCATCAATCTTCTGCCTCATCGTACTACAATCCATCGGATTCGTAATAATCGCACTGTATCCAGGTGCAATATTGTCAGTCACGGGCCACGCGAAAAACTGCTGCGGATCCTTCTTCTCGATGGCTTTGAGGAAATGTTCCAACATCTTTTGCACAACATTCCTCTCCTGGATCTTTTTAATCACACACATGCGTGGCTCTCGGTAAGGACTACCTAACTGTGCCATATCCACCTGAGGGCTGCCCAAAGGCTCCTCCTTCACCTCGTCTTTGACCTCCGTCGAAGAAGGAGTGTTCATCGAAGCTGCTGAGTCGCCTTCGTCGCCAAACGCCTCATCATGCTTACGCTTCTTCTCCTTGTGGCGATGCTTGTGCTCCTTATCCTTGGACCTATCCTTTTTCTTCTTCTTTTTCTTGCTTTTTTTGTGATGTGAGCGTAGGCGTTCGGATTGTTCGGCGGCATATTGGCCAGTATATTGAAATTCTTCGCATTATAGGAAAAGTTAGTAAACTACGTAAAAGAATTTGTTTAGGCGTACCTGGATTATGTTCTGGGGTGTTTTGTCCCCCAACTTTGAGGATGAGTTTTAAACCGGTTGGTTTGTCCAGAGCGTCGTCATCGTAACGATCGCGTTTGTGTTTCTTGTGTTTCCGTGATGATGGCGAGGCGACGCTATCTGCCGGAGAGCCTACCATATCCATTTTACAGCTAGCAACACTTGATTTAGTTCGATTTACACTATTTTTATGCGTTAGCGATAGAGTTTCTTTGATGCTATTACTAATTTTCGATATTTTATGGTTAGGTAGTAAGCTAATGAAGTCGTTTTTTATAGCTAATAAACATGATATTAGGTTGCCTATATTAAAGGAAGTTTTATGTATTTATATGTATTAAAGTTTGCCTGGGTGACAAGTTTTTTTAAAATTCAATATTCGATATAAATAATTGCAATATATAGATTTTTTTATAATTAGAAGAAGAAGAAAAAAACGAATAAATGTTAGAAGACTTTAATAATTTAAACTTCGCGGCACTATAAGCACTATAAATTCCAACCAACCCGACCAATAACCCCCGAGCTCACAATTACACAAAAACAGTGCATCATTAATGGCTGAGGACCAATTACCACTGCATGACACTCACTTCACGATTACTCTCGCTAATAGCGTTACAATAAGTTCTCCGAAAAGACCTTGCGGTTTGAATTTGAACATCGGCGAACTTCGAGGATGTTCGTGTTGACAAATTTCGTCGTACGTCTTCCGCTGTCATCGGACGTCCTCGTATGCGTTGATATTTGGGTTGCCTACTGTCTTTGTCAAGAAGGTTTCAAAATTGTATAAAATGATCAATTTACAAGTTTTCTGCTAAATAAAATAATGTTACCAATCTAAGAAAGAAATGTTGAATAACTAAAATGAGAATTAATTAATACCAAGGACATTGCAATGGAAATTCAAACGTTTTCCTACCCTTTCATTAAATTCATGTATAAATGAAAAATATTATGATTAAATTTCGGAATATACCTCCATATATTTTTGATCTTTGTACTTAACTAATTCAATAGAGTTCTATAAATTCAAAAAAACAATAAATAACTTCCAAACAGTAAAATAATTGTAAAAAAAGTTGTACTGTAAATTTTCAAAAAAATTTTGTACTTTTTTTTTATAAATTGATAATACGACTAAATATCGTACCATTTATAGATAGAAATATCAAGAGCAGACTATAAAAATCGATTAGAAAATGAGAAAGTGAAAAGATATGTTGAATTATAATAAAAATCTTCAATTTTTAAAGACTTTCTTAAAGATATACAATCGGTTTCCTAAATTTTCTTGTATAAAATAAGCTCCTAGTAAATTATGATGATGAAATTTCCTGAAAATACCCCGTGGAAATCTATGAACCCATAAACAACCCTAGAAATGTCTCCATCAAACGCCAACAACACAGGCCAACATATATAGACACCCCCTATTTAGCATCTTTAGCATATTGCAAAACGTCAAAACGATCATAACATAAAGCGTAAAATATGTCGCGATGCATAGCATATACGCCCTTTCCTTTGACGTCCTCAATACCGATATTACAAGTCTACCAAGTGCAAGAAGTGCAAAAAAAACTGGCAAATACCCCAACTTGCAGATACGCTAAAGCAAAGGGGTAGGCCTACAATGATGCACACTGCGCATGTCAACTGCCACTTGCCATCAAAAAACTTGAAATAAACTGCAAAAATTGCTTGCGAAATCCATAAAAACTACCAAAACCTACGTAATTTAAACTTGCGAATCTTATACAAGAATTAGATTTTAATTGTGTGTAGTATTTCTCCCCAAATTGGCGAAAATATCCTCAATTTGGGCGTGTTCTCCCTACTTTCACGTTCGACCTACGTTTAAGAGATGGAAATACGTCTTGGTCTGTACTAGAAAAAGATGGTGAAAGCAATGTAGGTGGGTGATAGTATGCGAAAGGCGTAGCCATTTTGATTTTGACGAATATTGACATACGTCGTCGCGAGTCTAGACAGAAAGTCATTTGTTACGGCCAAAGTGACATGTAAACACATTTGAAAACGCTGCCGGGACGACCGACCGACCGACCAACGACGGTGTGCGGTTGCGTTTGGCGTTTGTTACAACTTGTTCGCGCGCGTTCCGTGGTTTGTTATTCTTTTAATTTCATTTGTGTTGTGTCTTCGCGCGGTGCCGTTTCGTCGTGGACGTCGTCGTCAGGAGTAACACCGGGTAAATCATACAGTCACATGTTAGCCTAGGAGTCTAGGAGGAGAGGTACCTAACTAGCTGCCTCTTCTTTCGCCTTGCTCTCGCTCCTATTCTTCCATCGCCTGTGTTTTGTGGTTTATCAGGGGGGTCGCGTTTTGTTGCCGCCTGTGTGGCTGTGCGTGGGTGTCGTGTCAGGGGGATGCGTGCTGTGTGCAGTGGCTCAACGCCGAGTGTTTACAACCTGTCATCATCCCACTGAGGAGATGATAAATTGACTTAAGTTCAATTCGACGCTTCGCACCCTACGAAAAAAAAACAAGTCTTGTTATCAAGTCATGGACGAAGGGATTACACACGTTTGGCTGCATCATCCAAAATCGACACTTTTTAAGTAACAAGTAAGTTTCATTTTTTCTTCTTCTTTAATTAAATCTAGTTTTGCTTAAGTTTTTTATACTCAAGTTTTTTGTAATCAAGTATTGTTCATGTCAATCTACGACAACAAACTTTGTTTCCACGGCTAACTACGTTAGACAAAACAGATGCCTAGATTTATCATAGAAACAACAAATAACAAATTTTGTTTTTAATATTGTTAACCTTATAAGGAAAATGATAAGCCCAAGTACATGTGTGTCGTGTCAGGGGGATGCGTGCTGTGTTCTCATTCAAATTCTAATAGGTATTGTCACTGCTAACAAGAATTTAATAAAGTAGACTATCAAATACATTTTTAATTCTGCTTTATAATTATTTAGAGCAATATAAGAGTCTCTGCTAAAAGTAGACCCCAAGCAATTCCACAAATCAAGTATTATTAATTTATCTTATTTTTAAGTTACTTAAGTTACGTCTACTTACGTCTTGAGTAAAATTTTAAGATTTTTTTTGTAAAGTTTAACAATTTTTAAATTTGACATTCCTTTCTTACAAGGGGAGTGTTCCAAATTGAATGAAACTTTTTGTACGTGTACAAGCTAAACAGCTAAACGTGCTGTTAAAGCAATATATACCATGCTCCATTTGTGGCAAACTTTGAAAATTACTTTTGAGCAAACGTTTCATTCAATTTAGTGTTGGACAATTGGAACACTCTCCTTGTTTTTTTTTTTAATTTGAAGTCCAGCCAAGTGGTGTAGTGCCCACGAGGTCCCGGGTTTGATTCTCGGTGGGAATGCATAGTAAAGTGAATTCGATAGCCTCTAATATAGCAAATTACATCGAACAAGTATTGAATAGATCACCAACCACCAAAGAGGTTGTCCGATAGCTGCTTATCACTACCACAGGAAAAGCGTCAGGAAACCACAAGCGAACCCGCTTAACACACAGTCTAAAATTATTCAAAAATATATGGAAAATTTTCTTTCTGTGGCATATTATTCGATGAAAAAAAATACATAAAATTTTTGATGTAGCCTTAGTTGATTTCTCTACATCTGTAAAGTGAGCTTAAGTAAGAAGGTTTTTCGGTTGGTTATGTTGATTCTCGCTCTGAAGGGCATATCAATTTGTGCTGATTAGAACGCGAGTGCTAAGTGCCTTGGTGGGTCACTACAACTCGGCGCGCAGCGACATTGCAGCAAGCATGCATGTCCAGTTTGTGGACGGAACGAATGCGAATGTTTTTTTTTACGTTTCTTTATTTTACTTTTTACCCCGTTTTTTTTTGTTCTTTTGGCCTGCTGAGACGGTCGGCAGTTGTTGAAACTGGGCGCGAATTTAATGGGCGAATGTGTGAGTATGTAAGTGTATAAGAGTTCTTAGGGCCAAATACCCAACGAAACTGCACGCTAGCGGCGTTGGCCGACAAGTTGAACACGTTTTCGAGTTTGCTAAACGCTTAAGTAAACTTAAGTAAAGCTATGTATGATGTAAAGTCGAAAACATGAGAGAAAAACGCCAAAGGTAAGGAGCAATGAAATGTACAAGTTTCGTAAGTTTAAGTAACTTATCAAAACTGGTGATATTTAACTATACGTTTTTTGTTTAAGACTAGATATTACTTAATTACATGACTTAACGTCAGTAAAATATTCTGACCAGAAATTTGAGTAATGTTTAAAGGTTTAATCCGCAGCTGGAGAATTGTAATAGTTACAAGTTTACTTAAGGCAAGTATCCGTGTCTTAAGTAACTAATTCAAATTCTGTGTAGTAAAAATACTCTTTAACGAAAATATGTCATAACAAAAAAAAAGTTTCAAAAGTATGTGTAGTCATATTACCGAAGGAAATGCTGAAAATATTCAAAAGTTTCAATTAATCAAAAAACGCCATAATAATTATCAGTTTACTTAAGCCGTATGTCTTAAGTCATGGAATATTTAACCTTGAAGAAATGTAAAGACATCTTAAAAAACGTATCAGTTTTTAGTTTACCAAAGTTAAGTTACTTAAGTATAGGGATGTCAACTTTTCACGAAATATCGATACTTTTGAAACTTCGATACTCTCGATACCCAAGTATCATCGAAGAAAGTATCGTTACTTCTTGGTATTGGTAATTGGTATTGTTAATATATTTTCAAATTATTTTTTACTCGTTTCAGTAATCTTCCAGTATATTATCGACCCCATATTCTGATGTTACTACATTTTGAGAATGACAAATAAAATTAATGCTTGTAAAATTACTGATTGAGTAAATTAAGGCTAAACTAAGTTTTTATCAAAAAGTTAAATTTAAATTAATTAATTAATTTAAATGAATTTGAATTGTAGGGAAGTATCGATACGAATTGTAAGCAAGAATGCAACAAGTTTTTTAAAAACAGGATCAAGAATCGAAATTTCATGCAAAGAACGTTTGCCATCCTAATTGGTGGTTGTGATTAACAGATGGCTTCATAGTGGGGCATGTCAAAAAGTATCGGAAATGACCGATGCGATACTATCGACAATTAAAGTATCGATAAAAGCCTTTAAGTATCGACACGTGGTGTCGATACCTATCGGTAAGTGCATACCAAAGAATGATTATGTTATCCAAAATTGGTGATATTTGCTTATGGAATATACATCGCTTAAGCTTACCTATCGCTTAACTGCCTGACCAAAAATTTAGATAAAAGAAAAGATAAGTCACATTTGTCTTAAGTCACATTAAATAAGTATTAATCAGGTGTAAAGTATAGTTCTCGCCAGAAATGATTTATTTTATCACAAATATAACCTTTGTTTGTACGTTTATTTCACTTTAATCATATTACTTAAGCTACCACCAGTCGCAAATTGCCAAAAAGTAAACAGTAAAATGTTTTGGGTGTTTGTTGGGTGCAGAACGCTGATTGTATGATTGTTGTGTTGAAAGTGTTGTGGTATTGATGGTTTGAGGCGGATTGTTTGAATGTGTTTACTAAACAGGCTGGCAGACTGCTGTAGGTTTTGAAAACAACAACAAAACTAACAGACGTCGACACTACTCACGCATTGCTGCTGATAGCAGACCAATGCTCCGATTCGATTTGTATGATGCTCCGATGTGTCATTTGTATGTCATGTCAGACGGCTTATTATCGCAACACGTGCTCCGCACTGTGCACTGCACTGCACTGATTGCATTTATTGATTCGAGTCGACTATTTTGTGTTGAATATTTAAATTTATCAAAAGTGAGGACACAAGAAATGTTTTGTAAATTATCGATTTCGCATCAAAGACGGACAGACAACACGCCGAGCGAATCACCTAGTTGTATGCATATAATAGATTAATCATGCGTGTGTATGTGTGTGCGTGCGTGATGTATTTGTGTCAATAATGCGACATTCCAAATGGAATGGACGTGTTTTTAAAAGTCCAAATGAATTTAATACTGTTGTTAACTCTAATTCTAGTCTAGAGGAAAAGACCAATAGGAAAGTTAAATGTGAATGTTCATTTTTAAGCGTACGCAGTTGCATACGCTTTTTTGGTGAATTTGTGTTTAAAGAAGCGGTAATTTATTTTGATTAATAGGGAAATAATCGAAGGTGGTTGGGATGACAGGAAGGAGAGTTGGACTCACTGTAAAGAGTGAAAAATGAAGTGAGGAAAGGAAGTGCCGGGGTTTCCCCCCGACCGAACCTACCACAATGCGATATGGAGTGGCGCGTGGCGTACGCGATTTATTGCAGGCTCATTTGTCTCCTCCACTGCCTTTCCTGCTTCTACTCTACGAAAATAAAATGAAAAAGCCTCAAGTGACGACGCTCTTTGCTATTTTCCCCTCCTTTTTCGTCGACGCTTGTGGTTTGTTAAAATACGAAAGTATTTCGTAAAGTATTACTTGTAAAATTAAATATGAAATCAGTGGTGAGCAACCCACGCCACCAATTTTGAAGTCTTAATTTATGGTATCTTATGAATGAAGATGAAGAAAGAAAAGAAATAGCTAAGCTCGCTACCTCTTCCCTTTACGTTTCGTTCCATCCTTGGTAGTGTGTGTGTGCTCCTGATAGCATCGCATATGTTGCATTATATTTATTTATTCCAATCATTTCCCTCGCCTAAGCAACACATCCCTCTGTCCTATGAAGAACTTCCTTCCCCTCACCACTTCTCAACACTTAACAATCGCACCAACTCGAGTTATTCGCTAAACCCACAATCCCTTCAATCCAAAGGAGGAGTAACCCTAAGTCTAGTCTGTTTAAACTTTCAAATTTCCAACTTGTCTAAATTTCTAAACTTATAGCTTCCTTTTTTGCTTCTTCTGTTCAACCCCTATACACTTCCAGTCTCATCTAGTTATATCCGTCTTTCTTTATTCCTCTTCAGTATTACATTTTGAAGTCTCCCCCCCTCTCTCTCTCTCCTTTTCACGTTTTCCTTTTTCTAGAGAAGGAGTAAGAAAACTTGGAAAAGAAGAAGAAAGTGCATTCAAGAAGCAAACTTAAAGAGAGCAAAGAAAAAAGTACGAAAGTTGCCTAACTTTTCGCATACGCAGATTACATCTCGCTTCGTAAAGCCACCACTACCAACCGCACTAGCAACAACAGGAGTAGCAGTAGCAAGAGCAGCAGGAACAGCATAGACTATATAGAGGGTGGTTGCTGTAGCAGTAGCAGGAGAGACAGCAGAGGAGATGCAAGTAAAAGGGGTGCTTTCAAACATCCCTTCAATTCTCTCTCTTTTTCTCACTCTGTCAGGCCCGTCGCGTACTATGCACGTCGCTTGAATGGGAATTGCCATCATTTTACGTAACAATACGGGGAGAGGGTTTGGCAGGAGCGTGAGGCTACGAGGCTATCCCCGCAAAGCTACAAAGCTACTCATATGAGTGAGGGGTGCCTGGACGGCAGTGGCGGTTTTGGTGGTGGATGGCAAGGGTGGGGGGGGGTTAGGGAAGAGAGCAACTCATACTTCATATAGTTAAATAAGAAGCGAACAAACACGCGCCGAATAAATATGGAACGTGTGCTGCTCCTGCTGTTTCTGTTCCCACTCCTCCTCTGCTCCACCGCTTCTGCGTTGGGGTTGGAGGCGGTTGGTGGCGGCCAAAAACGCGACGAATAACACAAACACTGCAGAAAAACGGCAGGCAAATACGGTTTTCCTTTTCGATATTATTTCATCCGGAAATGGCGACAATAAATTTATTATTTATCGTTTTTTTCAACAAAAAAAAACATACAATATATAAAAGTTTTGCAACATTTGAGCCATACAAATTTTATAATCTAGTTATAGTGTAGGTAAAGCATAGCTTTGATAAGACTCAAGTTATGATACTTTTTATTAGAAAAATCGTCGAAATTTGTAACATACAGACTTAATAGTATTTAATCAAATAACAATATTTAATCAATATTGTAACAAACATAAGTAATTTTTCTTCAGTAGCTTTCTCTAAACTTATATCACTTCCATAAAAAGTAGATTTTTTTTTTCTTTCAGCAATTTAATCATTTGAAAAAGCTTATAACTTATTTGTATATAGAACATTTTTGCTCATATCGCTCATAGCGAAAAAAACTGAAAAATGATATTTCACGCCATAAAAAGGTAACTTTCTTAGTCACTTTGCTTAAACTGTTTTGCATTTCCACTCAATTAAATTAGAAAGACATGAAATAACTTTAACGTAACTTAAGACGCTTGATAAAATATGTGTAATTTTTTACTTTTTATCGATTCAATAGGCATACGCGTTGGTACTGCACCACGAAGCCCCATTATGGTAAATCTTGCTGGGTTCAGCAATATGATCAATTCTTCAATTTAAGCCCAAATTTTGAAATTATTGTTTTCGGTAAGTAACTCAAAACGGCGACAAATTGTGTTAACAGAAATTATTTTAATTTATGTACTACACGTTTCAGTCAAATCTAAGACGGACATTTGAGGCACTCCCCTTGGAAAGTATGTTAAATACTTAGGTGTATACAATTTAAAAAAACGTATTAACTAACGTAAAGATTATATATTTTCTCCTCCCTTTCCTACCATTTTTCATCTCTTCTTCTGCCACCCCTTTCACAGCCGCATAACGCGCAACAGCTGCCACTAAAGTGGCAATAAACAAGTGCCACCGCCCCTGCTTTTTGTCATCTTGTGGTCGTTGTCGAAATTTATGACACGCAATACTTCCTCTCTTCACCCCCACCGCTACTTACTCGCGCATCCCGCTTTAGCATCCCCTCATCGTCTTCTCATTCCTCAAAACCTCATGCAGGAAGTCGTTTACAGTTACGCGTTTAATAAGCGGCTATAACAATAAAAGGAACATGTTGAAAGACATTCTACCCCTAACGCTGGGGGAGAACCAGGGACAGTGAGGAGGTAGGAAAAAAAGCCATTATGGCGTAAAACACGCCAAAGTATATGAAATTAATTTATGAATAAGCATGAATAAAACAAACAATCGAGGAGGTAGGTAGGGTTTGGCGGAAGATGGGGTAGGTGAGAGCGGCAAAGGGAGAGAAGAGATGAGAAGACGAAACATGCTGTGTTGTAGCGTCAGCAAGTGGATTTCCTGCTTAATGGGCAGTTGTCCTCCCCCTTCGCCATCGTGTTTTTGCAATTTTCCTTCCATTGTTTCAGTGTTTCCGGCGTGGATGTGTAATTCTTGGCGCTGGGCAGCCAACGTTGGAAGGGGAATGACAGGAGGGGGAGGGAAGCAGAAACCCTCGAGCGCGTGCCAGTAGCGAAATTCCTTCAAATTTAATTTAACTAATTTCGTCGAGTACTTGGGAGGAAAGTCTACACAACTTGGTTTTCTAATTACTGTTGCAGAGGCTTTTTTAAGTTTGAGGCTGAGGAGAAAGAGTAGTGGGTAAAACAGACGGGGCCGATGTTTCGGCATTTTTTATGTGCGATTAAGCATTGGGTATTTTTTTTGGTTACGATCTTGCTTGTTTTGTGTATAGTTTGCTTAATTTTTCTTTGACTTAATTGTTGCTCCCTTTTTTGTTTTCTAGGTTAACTCTGTCTCTATATTCTCCATTTGTTTTCAATTCTACTTGGTTATTCCTTCTTCGTAGTGTTCATATATTTTCTGTATACATTAGTTCTCTTGAACTTGGTACTTGATTCTTTGATTTTCTTGCGTGGAAGGTCTTAACTATATATAGTGTAATTATGCGACGTGTCTTTTCAAAATTATGTCACCCGAGTTGTAAATTCGTGGAGCTTTATTCAAGAAGATTTACTGAGTTCCCCACAACACAATACACCAAATATACCACATAATGTAGTATAATACCTCATTTAAGTATACTTAACTTATTAATCAAAATCCGATTGTCGATAAAATATCAATATTTCACCTTCTATAAAACAATACTTATCGGATCCTTAATATAAAGACATTAAAGAATACTTAACTTGAACTATGTCACCTAAGTCACTTATTTAAGTATACTTATCTTAAATCGTATATTTGCAGAATGTGATTGTTGACAATATTTTCCAGTGTTGACCTCGTCCTCCCTTCTTCCCGCCCTCCCAAATATGCAAAGCATTTTCGACATGTTCACAGATTTTCATCGGTGAATATGTGCATGGGTGTGTGCAAAAGACCTTCAGTCATATCCTCGCGTGAATTCAAATTAGACAGTAAACTGTCGCACACTCGTGCGGATATATAAACCACCGACACGACGCGACACCACCCCACTCCATGGGATGAAGCAGGGGACGGATACCAGTAGCGTTGGATTTCGTTGTTTTACAACCCGTTCCTCCTTCTCCGTGCCACTTTGACATCGCTGGCTGTCGCGTAGAGAAAGTCACAGCTCATTCATATTTTAATGGCGCACGACACACACGGCACGATATTTCACCACAAAACCACACAACCACCCCCATCTCTTCCTCCTCTGCCCATTCTCTAAAAAGATTTACATAAACTCGTAATCCAGGCTTGCGCGTCGCGGTCGTAAACATTTCCGGAAACATGTCCAACGACGCAACAGCAACAATAACAAAAAAACAACGGCGAGAAAAAGAAAGGCAACGCGAATAATTAGAAAGATAAATAACAGGGCAACATAACATAAATATTGCTCCTCTGGTGGAAGAAGGTGAATAAAGAAGTGGTGGTGGAGCAGAAGGAGAGAGTTTGAAGAGTGTTCGCTTGCATCAAAAGGAGAATGTGATGTTATCTTATCGATTGGCAGGCGGGAATGTCGCACGTGCGACGGATAGCAAAAAGGGTCACGTGTTATCGGATATAAGATAGATAAACTCACCATTTTCGTTGTTTTTTTTTTCTCGCTTCTTTCTTTGGTGATTTTTATCCTTTATGGGTTGGTTCTTATTCATTTCTTTGATATTTACACTGTTTTCTTTTCGATGGCAATTCTTTTACTCTCCAGTCTTTGTCCTTCATTCCATCGTTCTTTACTCTATTTTTCAGTTTACTACCTTGTTCCTCTTGTCAGTCTAACACGAAGAAGCTAAGATTAATGATCTCCTAGTAGTTGTTAATATTTGCTGGGCTCCTGATTCAGTTACCCATTCTAGTAGACCTATAAGTGTGCTAGATAAAATCACAATTTGTTTTATTTTTTACTTTTAGTTTTGCTGTGATTTGTTGTGGACACTTAACATTTAGATTTTCTAGTACTTGCTTTCTTTGCAATACTTTTAGTATCCTGTTATTTTTGTAGTTTCGTATATTTCCAAGATCTTCCTAGTTTCTGGGTACATTTGACCTCTCTCTTTCCCTCCTTCTCTCTCTCTCTCTCTCTCTCAACCGTATCAAATTAATTCCCGTGTACGCTCTGCCTTTGCGTAGCCCAATGAAATTATTTGCATAAACATGCACCGTACAAGTCTACCAATTTTAATTGTATTTGATAAAATATCCAGTTATTCGAAATTCTTCTTTATTTTAAAATATTTTCTTCGTTTTGTTTTCCACTTTACGAATACATTTTTTCAAGTTTGATTTATCGAGGAATTCGTTTTTCCTATGAAGTATTTTGCAATATCTACAATATTCATCAATTTAAAAAAAATGACTAACATATCCTATAAATGAATTCATTCCAGTATATCTCACATTTATTGTGAAATGCAGAATAATGCAATTATGTAAATGGAATTTCCTCAATTTACTAGGTGTCTTGTCTATTAAATATCTCTTGAAAAATAGTATAAACAATATAAGTAAAATTGGCAGCGAATATGGATATACAAGCGAAAAGTTTTAACCCTCTACGTCTTGCCCACAGCTACCATCTACCCTCAGCTACCTCCTCCACAACTATCCCCGGCCCTCTAGTACTACTACCTCAACGAAAGATTTAGCTTTGACTCGAGAGTTTAACCTTCTTTGCTGTGTTCTTTTCTTTGGTGTGTGTGTGTGTGTGTGTGTGTGTTTGTGTTTGCATGAGTGAATTTACTTATCATTCCTCTGACTCTATTCCTCTTGCTGAGCTCCTGCTCCAAACGCAGACATCCTGTTACACTTTGCCGTTGTTACGTTGTTGCAGCTCCTCTCCTCCATGTTTCGACTTCCAGTCGGGGGAAACCCGAAAAATTGGCAAATGGAAAAACTACTCCTCAAACCAATACACACATTCACATATCTATACATATACAGGGTGTTTCTAAGTAAAAGAAAAGTTATAATTTTGGAATAGTTTCGGGTGACATTTGGTGGAAAGGTCCTTGAAAATTGAAGGCAGGGTGTGAGTTGAGGATGTCGAGGAGGTTGAGCCTGAAGAGGCGATGGAGGGCGAAGAGGAAAATCAAGAGGTAGAAGAGATTGAAGGGGCGAGAGGGAGAAACGAGAGTATTGGATATCTCGGCGAATGTTTGACGTTGTTGCATTTCGAACCCTAGAGGAGTAGAAAGGGGGTGGGGGCGGAGGTTCTAGGGGTGTTGTGACTATGTGTGGCTTGGTGTTGGAAGCGGTGACGACGTCGAAGACGCGGGCCGGCACCAACACGCTCGCAATAATTGCACTCGGGAATCGGCCCCACGACGACACTTGCACGAAACGACCTTCTGTTAGAACGGGCGGGCAGGCATCCTGCTGCCATCGCCGTTACCGTTCGCCCTACGATCGCCTTTTCCGCATTTTCTTCGCTTGTCCATCGCGTCTTCCCCAAAGCATTTTCCTTTTACCTTTTTTTTTCAGCAGCGTTACATACAATGTTGCGAAAAGGAAGTTAACGTAAACATACCCCTCCTCCTTCTCTTCTATGCTCCTGTTACCATTTTTTCTAGTTTTTCTTGTTGATTAAATATGGAAACAAACATCTTGTGGATGGCTTTTTAGGCGTGAAAAATTTTCTTTCACTTTCTAAAAGTAAAAGTATTCCTAAAATTAAAAAATGAAAATGAAGTGGATACGATAATCATCCAATGCAAAATTACCATATAAAAGAAATTATTTCGATCTACCTACGAAAAAATGTAAATCTAATTGGAACACTGCCACTGTCATATCAGGAGCAACTTCTCTCTGCTATTTCCAGAAATATTGAATTGCAACATCCTAGGAGGAGAGAGAAAAACAAAAGAGTGAAATTAGTTTCTTCCAAGTGGCTTTGCGTTAGAACCTGAGTTGCCCCCGGTGTGTTTTATGCGCGAGATGAGGTGGGGCGGCGCGGCGGTGTGCACGCTAGTACTGGGGCTCCAGCTCCAGCCGTGTCGACGAAGATGAAAACCGGAAGTTAAATTGCTGCCTTCGGCGCGCCGCTGAAACCGATAAAAAACAGCTGGCTCAGCAGCAGAAGCGTCGCACTCGCGCCGCAATATCTTCCCATCCCTTCCCTACACGACTGCATCTTGAGGGGTTGCTACTCCAACGAGTGAACAGAAGATCAGTAGAATGAATGTAAAAGAGATTAATAGAAATTATGGCTTTTCTGGAAGTGTTTGATGGGTTTATTTATAGTTTACATGGATGGAGCCTTAGGCATTTAGTTTAAAAAGTCAAGAGTAGAAAGTCGGAGATTATAATCCAATTTAATCTATGTAATTGCTATTTTGTTGTTGCTGAGAAAAATATATTTTCATGACATTTTCGAACAAGTGCTGAAAAAGTTTTTTTGTTGTTGTTAACTTTCAGTTAACACTTCTTCCGTATATCTTCTGTCGTCTGTTGCTGCTGTGTACATGTTGTATCCGTGCTGAGGAAGTCACGGGGGTGGCAAAGAAGACAATGTTGAGCGTGGCGACGGGCGGCGATACGTCCGTGCCGCAGGCGCAGCTCGCCACCGGCGTTGTCTATCCATCGGCGGCAACGGCAACGGCTGATAATGATCAGGCGCAATTTGAGGCGGACAAACGTGCCGTTTACAAGTAAGACCTTCTTTAAAGCTTCTCAGTTGCCATAAGAATCTTATGACATTTCGTTTGGTTAAGGCACCCACTCTTCCCACTCCTCGCGCTGCTCTTTGAACGCTGCGAACTGGCGACGCAGTCGAGTGATCCACAGTCGTCGGACGCCTTCAACATGGACATACAGGCTTTCGTGCAGCACCAGGAGCGCGATCGCAAGCCCTTTCTCTCCAATGAACCAGAAATTGATGGACTTGTAAGTTTTCTAGTTACAGGAAAGGTCTTAGGTTTATTTTAAGTGGAAATATTTCTTTTATACTTTAGGCGTAAACCAAGCAACTGGAGCGCCACCACAGGAAGGCTCATGGCTATCGTGGGAGATACTGAATGAATTGATACATAAATGGCGAGTTCGGCCTAGGGATGTCCAAAATAGTAACAATATTTTCTTTCAGCCTCTCCCATGATTGTTAAGGGCCTTCCCGCTAGGTTTCGCTTCTTCACATGAATCTGAATCGTCATGTAGAACATATTAGAGACATCAAATAATTCACTGAACTTCTTAGGCACACTACGTATTTATGCCCTATGTTAATGGGGGGGTGTTAACATTATATTTTCAAATCTTCAAGATTATTTCCAAGTTAACGGTATCTTATGTCTATCTTTAAAGATGATCAAAGCAATTCAAGTTCTTCGGATACACCTCCTCGAGCTGGAGAAGGTTCAAGAACTATGCAAAGACTTTTGCAATCGCTACATCACATGCCTGAAGGGGAAAATGCAATCTGAAAACCTCCTCCGGTCGGACTACGCTGGAGGTGGTGTACTTGGTGGCAGTGGAGCCGGTGGTCTGGGTGGAGGCAGTATAGGCGGCGGCGGTGGTGGCGCCTTAGGCATGGAGAGCAACAACAATGTAATGCACGCCGGCGGCGCTTCCGACACGGGCTCCGAGAGCAACAGTCCTGTACAGTATTCGATCAGTCCTCAGGCCGTACGTTAATTTTTTGTCCTTTTTGAAAAGTTTTCTTTTTATTTCTCCTGCTTCCTGATATTCCTGTTCGAGTCGATTAGAGCTTTAGAGCTCCCTTTCTTGTGTCAAATCTTTTTCTAATATTCAATTATTATTATGTCTTAGGCGTCCTTTACCGCTATTCTCTGCAGATTTTGATTTCTTCCCTCTTTTAATTTGCTTTGTCTTGTTTGCAAATGTGTGTGCAGTCGACACCACAGCAAGAGTTGAACGCCTTCAGCCTGCAGCAATATCAGCAGCAGCAGGCGGCGACGCATCAAGCGCTCCAGGCACAACAAGCTGCTGCCGCCGTCGCCGCCGCCGTCCAACATCAGCAGCAAATGCAGCAGCAGCAACAGCAGGCTGCCTGCGATGGGGGTTTGGTGGTACATGGCAGCACTCCATTGTCGCAGATTGGGTGTACGACGGCGGCGACGGCTGTGGTAGCAGTACCACCGCCTCCAACGAGTGAATCATCAGGCGGGGGACCTCTTTCGCCAGCGTTAACGGCGACTACGCCCGGCGGCTCTGCCGATGAGTGCGATAGTGATTTTGCCTCGCGTTCGTCCTCTTCGTATCCACATCATCATCGCAGCAAGCAGAAGCGTGGTGTATTGCCAAAGCAAGCGACGAGTGTTATGCGTTCTTGGTTGTTTCAACATCTAGTCGTAAGTATAAATTAAGTTTAAATATAAAACGGTGGTTATATAGAGACAAAAACGTAACCTCAACTGTTGCGTACTTATAATCTTAATTCCAGGCCGCCATTAAAGTTGCCTACACTAAGGTTGAAACTTGAAACACAGGACCGTTATAGAGTTTTATTCATATATTTTTCGCTATTTCAGCATCCCTATCCTACAGAGGATGAAAAACGTCACATTGCTGCACAGACGAATCTAACGCTTCTGCAAGTAAACAATTGGTTTATCAACGCACGCCGTCGCATCCTGCAGCCGATGTTGGATGCAAGTGCACCCGCTAACGATGCCGCAGGTGGGGCAGGTGGCGTTGGTGCCGGCGGCGAAAACTCCCCGGGGTCGCACAAAAAGAAACGCTCGTCGGGTCATAACAACAATCGTCGGTTCTGGCCGCAGGATTTCGCTAATATGCAGCCACAAATCGATGGAGGTAAGTTTCTCAAATATAGCTTTACTTTTATAACCTAAAAATAACGCTATATTTAACCATTAATTTAATATAAAAACGTAATTTCTAGGATTATTATCAAGTTCAGACGACGAAGGTGACTCCTATAGCGACGATGACGACGGTGGGCTCGTAATAGATGCCGCATCGGTAGCTGCAGCCGCTGCTTCTGCGCTTGCGCACGAAAACGGACACGCTAACCCCGGTACTGCTGGAGCTCCCCCCGACGTGGCATCACTGCAATTCCACCACAGTCCCGACGCCGATAAATAGGCCAACCGATTTACATCACCATTAGCTTACAAATGCCTCTATAGCATACCAGGGGGCGTTTCAAAGAAAGGGCTTTCCATTATTTATAAACCAGAAAACGATAGTTACTAGCAATTTGCATGCGAAGACACGAACGAAAAAAAAAACGCAGCGACGTTTTTCAACTAGGATGTGTGCTATCACAGCGAGACCTAAACAAGGCTGATTTGTATATTATAAGTTATTTTCGCGCCATAAAAAGGCGGGATTTTCAAACACTAAACAAGTAAATATAAAGAAATGAGTGAAAACTTGTGGAATATGATGAAAACCCGTGAGTTTTCCAAAGAAAGATACAAGAACAAAGAGCAACATGTATACGTAAATATATACCTCAGAAAACAGGCGTTTGCAAAGCAAAAACGCTACTGAAACAAAAAATGAAAATTATAGTTAAACACAAACAAAAGGAAGCTAAAATACTTCGTATACGTTTTTTGAAAGGACGCGACGACGATAATTCAGTATTACCTCTTTTTTGTTTCGTTTTTGTTTTCAAAAATATATCTCTAACTCTCTTTCTCTCTGTATACCAGTAAATTTCAAAAAGAAAAGTTTACGCACAAGGCGTTAAACATAACCTACGAAAATTGAGAATGAGAAGAAAATGTATACTAAACGAGGAACGCATATACGTAAATTAACAATAATTACCCCTAAAGATTTAATGAAAGCTAAGTGTATATTGTATCATAACGATTCGTTTGTTTTTTTGTATTGTCTCTCTCGGGAGAGATGATTATAGGTTAGGTTAGCGGCAGGTTATGTGTTATCAGCCTATGATTACCAAAAAAATACTACGAGAAGACACGATGAGATGAGACACTTCGAAAAGGTGCCATGTTTTTGTCCATAACCCTGTTTTATGGCTAGTGATTTAGCGAGTTATTTTATTGTTTGTTTGCTTTGTGTTCAAGTTCACTTTTTAACTCTTGCAAAACTACAGCAGAACACAGCGAAATGGATGAGAGGAGGTTAATATTACCGCTAACTAAGTTTAGGTTAAGCGTACTTGTAATAACTGTAAGAATTTTGCATTTTACTGGGAGACTTTTTGAAGCAAAAGGCCTGATATTTGTTTTAAAAAAATGTGTTGTAAACCGATTGTTAAAATACGAAGATTGACGAAAGAACGTGAGAATTAGTGAGACAAAAGTAAAAAAAAAACAGGAGACAAGACGAAGTTATACCATAGTGTCCGAAAAATTACGAAGTTTGACAGGTACTTTCCGCAGGATTTTTTAACTTGTAAAAAACGAGTATCAGACTTTTTGTTTTAAAGAAAGAAACGTTAAAAATGATGAACTTTTTGGCTCTCAGTTTTTAGTTGCTATTGTCAGTCTGTGATACAATTTGAATGCATTTTTGCATGCGTGTGAATGTTTGGTTGCCTATGAATGATTTACACCTATGACAGTCACTAGGCGGCGTTGGTGTATGCATGACTGTCGTGAATCTGCGTATAGGTGGCGATCATGTGTGTGCATGTTTGAACGCGCGAATTTCAAACGTGGTAAGAATAATAAAAATACGATACCGCCCGATAAATGAGAACACATTGTTTTTTGATGATAACACATCTGCTATACGATAAAACTAGTGTTAGAGTGATTACGAGTGCGAGAGAGTTTGTTCGAGAAATGGAGTGAATGCAAGTGTATGAACTGTGCGAAGACTAAATGCATACTATATACGTAGCGACGAGTGTCTTTAGAACAAAATACAACTCATTATTGCCAATTGTACATTAAAAATGTGTCCAAGGAATCCGAAAACCGAATCAAAATTCGACATATTTGTTTAGCAGCAAGTAGAAGGGAGATAGACATTGCTAGCATTAGATAAACAAAAATAAACAACCAATAACAAAATACAGATGAAGGATGCAGCAAGAAAAGAAAAACGAAAATACATTTGAAAAAAAATCTCTAAAGATACGAAACTATTGCTTCTTGTGACTCTATGTATACGCTCCGAATATGAATGAATACTCTTTTTACGAAAATTATTGTGTTTTTTGTAGTTTTCCTCTTTTTTTAATTACAGGTTTTTATCTGTCGATGTGTTTAAACACATTTCTTTCAGAAAATAAACTACCGATTTTTTTTCTTCTTATATTTAGCCAATATTTATATAATGTAGTTTTGCAAAAAAAATAATTGGGTTAGGTCCATCTAATAAACACTAGTTTAGCAATGAAAAATAACATAATTGTTACTGTAGTATTTGAAAACGTGAAAAGTTTCCAAAAAGTTGTAAATTCATACCAACACATGTATAATTAATGAAACTGACAGATTTATTTCCATCTGGATTAATTACAATTTCATAAAAATCAAAAATTTACGACATATCGCAAAAAACACCTAATATGTACACCTCTAATATATCGAGCATATTCACTAAAATTTCGCGGGGTTAAAATTAATTTAATTTTTTTATAACTAGATTGTTTTTAGATATTCAATTGGAGACTTACATACGACTTATTCTACGACTTTTCCAATGTTTTCCTGCCCGGTTTGGGCCGATGCGTGCGTGAATGTGCCGCCAAACCGAGTTTGCTCGCGCAAATGCGTCCACATTCAACGCATTTCAATGCGTCGCTGGCAGCTTGCGGTTGTGGATGGTTCTCGATGACTTGGTAGTCCTCTTCGTCGTCATCAACATCAGTCTCTTGATTCTCTGACGTTTGCTCATCACTACTGCTTGTGTTGTTGTCGTCCTCGACATCTGCAGACGAGTGATGGCGGTGTTCCTCTTCAGTAATCTCGTTGTAAGTGGATATGTTGATCTGCAGAAATTTGTTGACGTCGTTTTCGAAGGGGATCTCCTTGAGCTCTGCTTTCGTTTTGTACTTTCGACGACATTTTTGTAGACGCTTATGATCTGTCAGCTGCTCTTCTTCAGCGTAAATTTCGCCACATTCATCGCAGATAAAGCCTATAAACATGAACATAAAAACGACGCTTTTTGTATTAAGAATGAAGCCTTTTAACATATAACAAGGGAGCAAAATGTTGCTTTTATACCTGTGCAACTACATCGCCCTGAACATATGATGTTGTATAAGTACTTTACTTACCATCTTTTCTCACTTTGATATCAAAGGTGGAGTCCTTCTGGTTGTAAACTAGATCATATTCGCGACTCTGCGTCGTCTTCACCGAGACACGTCGCGATACGCTGTTCGTGATGATGCTTTGCGTGATCAGGTCCTCAAAGTCCAGATCCATTGAGATCGGCACGCAACTAGATGCCAAAGCTACGAAAATACTCTAACAACAACACCACAAAGTGGACATATTTGCAGAATGCTTAACCTCAAAAATAGTATACAAACTGTTTAGGAAGCACAACAAAGTTGCATAGAGGTTATATTCCTCGACTACTCACTAGCATCCGCTCCTCTTTCAGAAAACGTCACTAATAACCTTATTCAACCTATTTAAACTTCAAAATTAGTATAATCTTTGATAAATTAAAAAAGTTTAAAGCATAAAATAGCATTAATAGGATAAAATTGAGGTTAAAATACGTGTTTAGATGTGTATTTTCCCACAAAATGCGTTTGAACAGGTTGAGAGCTATTTCTGACGTTTTGGAATACATTCGCTAAAATACAAAAAGAAAACGTGTTCATATGTGCTCCAACGCCTTATTTTCCCATACAATGTGTTTAATGATACAGCTAGGGATCGATAGCAGGAACGGTTCGCAATTTAACATGCAATATCTAAAGTTTTGGAAAATATTCGCTAAAATACAAATGAAAAACGTAGTTTTTAGTTAAACAGCGTGATTGGTCCAGCAGTTAATGCTTCATGTTTTACATTATATCGTTTTTTTAAAGGATGTTTCCTCCATAATTGTGTTTATTCAAAATGGTCATGCTTGGTTACGTAAGAACTCGACAAATTTGTTGATGAATCAAAATAAATTTGTTGGCGAAAAAACATGAAATCAAACAGGCGCCACCTATAAACAACTTTCGTTTTACCAACTTCGGAGACCCTAAAATTTTAGGGTTTTTTATTCACCAAAATAAACAAAAGTTGTTTGTTTCAAATTATTTAATCAGTAGTTTTAAAGTGATTTGTGTAAGTGGTTGTTCCGTAATTCGACATAGAATCGAGGAAGCAAACACGTGGCCATCGAATCAGTAAAAGACATAGTAATTTTGCACATAATTTATAAACAATCATAATCATAAATCGCACTAGACAATTGCAATATCCATAATATCGTAACAATAATTGGTAATTAATTGCGTAGAACCTAATCCTTAAAAAATCACACAGTTTATTATGATGAAAAGAAAAAGGAAAACGTTGAAAGTTCAAGTTGAGCAAAACGAAAACGTATCTGTTACGTATCTGTATCTTTCGCCATTTTTGCACCACATAAACAAAACACCCCTTTGAATCATTTATACTATTGTACACATGCACACACAACAATTTTCAAGTCCAAACCAAATGAAATGCTGTTCAAAATCGAAGAAACTCTCCTGGGTGTCGAAAAATGAACATAAAAAAACTAAAAATTAAAAAACAAAAGATAAATAGTAAATATATATGTTGTTGGATGATATAAATTATTCAAAAGGAAAAATCAACAAAACATAAAATTAAAATAAGGGTTGAATAATAATATGTAGTTATCCGGGGAACTTTGGCAAAGAATCTGCATTTCCGTCTCGTGCCTTCCGTGTTTGCATATCTGGTAGAAAAAATTTACCTACTTACATCCTAAGATTGGGGCGTGGGAGGATTGGGTTTGGGTTTAATTTAGTTTGGTTTTAGATGGGATAACGAGGGCAACCAGGGCTAATCTTTGCTGCTCTTCGCCCCACGTCGTTTTGCCAGTCGCTTGTGATGGCTCTGTGCGAGCGAGTTCACAATCGAGACGACAAAGTACACCACCATAGCGATGACAAACTTTTCAAAGATGGCCGCGAGCAGATTGCCCTTCTCCGGCTGGGCACCCGCCGTGCCGGGCGCACTGGAATGCAGCTTGCTCTTCTGATCATCGAGGAAGGCCTTGAAAGGCGTCTGCAGGCGTGTGCCAATCACCGGAATCGCCGTCAGCCACTCCAGAGCGGTGGCTATCAGCGTCTCGTTGAAGGCGACAATCACGAACAGCTTCTGAATGTGCATCTTGATGATTGCCTTGCCGATCAGTGTCGCACCGAAGAAAGTCCAAAATGGCACCAGGAAGTGCCCGCACGTGATGCCGGCCAAATCAAAGAGTGGATTGGGAATCTGTGGAAATAAACAGACTAAACTGAAGATACCCTAATTTCTTCCTTGAAAAAGTTTAAACATGTAAAAAACATTTAGGGAGTTATGCTACTTTGTCATCTTTAGGATATTTAGTTTCAAACTTAAACAACTCTACAAGTGAAAAAAAGTGAAACTTACACTAGCACAAGCAAGAATACCAAAGAATCCAACACGTTGTACGACATGCTCGACAAAGAGTTTGCCCCGCTCCATAAGCGTCAAGTCTTCTCTGCGCTTCTTCTGTAACTCTTCCATTTCGGCGAGTTCGTCATCATCATCGTCCGGATCGATTCTTTTGTTGGAAACAAAGCATGGTCTCGCAAAGAACAATTTGAACGCATAATTTTGACTTACCCGGAAAGACGAGCTGCACGTGCCATAAAATACGGTGGCAGTTCTCCCAAAGCCGTACCAGCACCCCAGCACATCGCTTCAAGACGCACCTTCGACATTATCGAAAATATCGTCACTGCCACTGAACCTGTGATCGTTTCTGGACAAATAATTCTACAAACAGGTAAAATTACACCGTGAATACGCTATCTATAAACAACTTTTACTCTAGTCATTTCAAAAAGTAGATTTTTCGAGTTTAACGTTGAAACTTCAATGAACATTGGTAGTTTTTAAAATATCTAGATAAGCAAAAGTTTAGAATAGATCTATTTTAAATCAGTAGAGAAAAACTTACTCATCGGGGTAAGGTGGTTCAGGAAAATCCAACGAGTTACACTCATACGCAGCAAGTGTCACCTTGGCGATGTGTGGCCCCAGATAGAGTAGAAACGTGTGCAAACCGGTGCCCAGACCAACAGAGGATAAAATACCCAAACCAATCCAGTAACAGCACCAGAGTGTTTTCCCGTAGACGAGCGTGACGAACGCTTGATGAGGTCCAGCCGTTCGTATTAACAGAACCGTACCGACGACAAACGCGACGAAGAGCAGCACCAGCTTTTTATAAAGCAACGTCCTAGAGCCAGATAAGAAGAGGGTATGTATATACCTCTTTTAACCACACAGACAAAAACTAACAAACTAGGAATAAAAATAAACGTACTGTTTACCGTAGGTGTACAACAAGATGAGCGTTTCTTTGAGGAAGTATTCGATCGTGCCCAAAGGTCGCTTCCACAGGACGTAGGACTCACGCTCATCTCGCTCCTTCTGCTTTTGAGCTTTTGTAAGATGCGATGTGGCGGAGCAGTTCGTAAGGTTGGGCGAGGCATCCTTGTCCTTCGTATTCGTTTGTGTGCCGTTTGTTGGAGGCGGTAGCAGCGAGGTTGTTGGTGTACGCTTGCTCACCATTTTGTAGCCCAAGCGTTGAAGCTAAATTGAAAATACAAATTGATTTATTTCTGCGGTTAATAACTTTTCCATATTGTAGGCAACAAACTTGTTCATAAAATAAACTTTTTTTTCTAACTTACAAATGTGAGCATAGTATGTAGTTTATTAGCGATTGGGAGTGACACAAAACCCTCCAACATTCTGTGCCACTTTTAAAAGTTATGAGCGTGTTTATGGGCTTGTTAACGTGCCCTTTATGAGAGGGATTTGTGTCAACCAATTGTCGATAAGTTATTAACATAACACAAAATTCTTGTAATTACTTATTGAGAATAAATACAAAAACAAATGCAAAATGGCAACGGTACTTGCTACAAGCGATCAGAAAGCACTAATGGACTTTGGCAGTGTTTGTCTAGCCGTTCAGTGAGGAAAGAAAGTTATCTGAAGAAGGGAAATTGCTATTTTCTACAAACGTTCATTGGAAAGAAGGTAAATAATAAGAAAAGTGAAAAATTAAACTTTCACTTACTTCTACTAGGAATGAAAAATGCGTCGAGGATAGTTAGAAACTTTACATACAATAAGTCAATCAAAAACTAGAAAAAGTAAACCCAAATTTAATAATAGTAGCCAGAAAATTATGACTTTCCAAAAAAGACAAATTACAAGAAGACATCTACGAAATAATAATTTAACAAAAAACGAAGTTCTAAAAGATAAAAATATAAGACAAAAAGAAACCACGAAATACAAATAGAGTAGACAATACAAAAGTAAGAAGACAAAATTGAAGCCATTAATAAAAATGAAGAAAATGGTTACCAATTCGACTTTGTTCCCTGTCGTTTTACGACCACGCTTGCGACATTCAACTTGCAGCTGCTGCTTGGTAAGCAACACCAGCTCTTCGGTGGAGCGCTGCCGGCCGGCAGTGGATGCACTGCCAATCGACGTGCTGCTACCACCGCCAGCTGTACCTCCACCACTACCACCACCCGAGTTGGGACTTGCCGGAGGCGGTAGAAATACAGGTCCGTTGGCCGCCGCACCACCGCAAGCAGCTGACTGATGCTGCGTGCGTTGTGAACGCGATTTCTTCCCGGCCATCTCCCAAAACCTGCCAACCACCCACCGAAAGAAGCGTCACCTTGGCCCGCGCGGGCAGAAGACCACCAGCAGGAGAGGAGAGAGAGAGAGAGAGCGCGCAGGTGCCACCAGGTGAAACACACAAGCTCTTTAGCATAAAGGTTAGTAGTTGCTTTCGCAGGCGTGAGCCTTCGTAGATGTGTTACGTTTGCGGCTTGAAGGAAGAGATATTAGTAAGCCAAACACCGAGAGTAAGCCGAACATTAGTTAGCACAATCTTGTAACTTACTCTTTTGGTTCAATTATCTACCTAGTGAAGCAAGTGTCACCCAAGTTTGACGAACCCACAAAAAGTTTATTCGATGAGTATTTGAATTATAAACGATGATAATGCACTTTTTGTTTTGCTAGAATGTTGCACTTGCTGCAATAATTGTTAGTTTTTCGTGTTTTTATTTCAACTGACGTGGTGTTTGTTTTTCTTCTCAAGATCTACACCCACTTAGCGGTCTCGTGTTCACTATTCTGGTTGGTATCTAGTACTACTACTATAATGGATATGGTGAGTGAGTTCAATTGTTGTTATTTTTTACGAGCAATTATATGGAGTTAATACGCCGTGATAGCAGTGATAAGGACGCGGCGCGTGCAACATTGAACCCCTTCCAAAAAGCCTGGGAATTGCAACACAGGCAAACACCAGCGACGACGCGTCACCACCACTAGGTGGGCAAACACAGAGGCACGCACAGACACACGCACACTTTTCGGTGCGACAATCCGACGGGTTCCCCGCTGTTGTGAATTTCGACTATTTGACGCTGTCATTCAGAAGAGCTGACTCACCGATGAACTATTGCTCGTCAGTGGGAGAGGGGAAATACAAACAGAAATGTCACAAGCGGCAGCACCATCGGTACCGATAATCAATTGATCAGGTAGTTGTGCTTTTGTCCATGATTGTTATTTGTGGCGTTCGCCTCTCAGCATGCGCGATCGGGAAGGGTGGGAAACAGTTTTTTGGCTACTCTAACAGTGATAACACTGAGACGTACATGACACGCCATTTGCGTTTCAAAAGTAGTCAAAAAATATTTCTCACCCCACCCGCCCACACTTGTTACATTACTTATATACCATCCACTCTGCTCTCTCTCTTTCAGCATCCAAGGCATGCGTGATAACATTGAAACAGAGATTGCACTATCGTCGACGTATGTGCTCTATCACCTCCGATGCTGCGAGCGTAGCTAAAAATATTTTCCCTGTTGTCTCTCTGAAACAACGCAAGCGGCGCTGCTTATAATATAAACAAACCCATTTGAGCGAGGCATCATATAAATATCTGTGCTGTCATTGGTACCATGGTTGTTGAGAGTGCGTTTTTTGGGGAGTAGGTGTCAGTTGTACAGTTTTTATAAGTTGGCAATAGATGGTGGACGAGTCATAGATAAGGGAATTAAACTTAATAAAAATTGATTTAAAATTTGGTGTAGCAGATCAACAAAATAACACTGAATATCTATTTTAATTTACAATATTGAAACTATAGCTTTAAATTTTGGTATTTTGAGTTTTTTATAAATAGTCGAGTAAATTGTACAATATTACAGTTTTCTTTAATTTCATTTATTTATTCGGCAAAAATAGTTGAGACTAGCTTACTGCTTTTTTGTAATAAATATAATTAGTTGAGACATTTGTTTATAGCCATACTAGTCTTTCAAATGTAACATGTGTTAAGGGTCAAAGTACATATGTCAAGAAATAATTAAAAACGATTCTTATTCATACATCAATCGTAAGAAGATGAAAGGTTCTTAAATAAACGCTAGTTTTTAACTCTAATTGTGAAACTGGATAACTATTAATTTCTATCACAACAGTTGCTCATAATGTAGTTATTATATTCCAATTTGCTTAAAAAATCTAAAATTAAGAAAATACAATTTATAAGTGATCATTATTATCAAACATTACACAATTTCACAATAGTGAAACAAATATATATATATATAGAAACAAGCACACCGCATCAGAAAATACCGAAATGTTTGCCAAAAAACAGCGTCACCACCACACAAAATTCGCGTAATATACATTCAGCCGCCATAGCTGGTGCAATCATTTTTTTGGCACTATTCAAGTTCAGCGCCGGAAAATATTTTCCTCACTGCGTCGCAAACATCTAGTGTTTCATTGAAAGTCATACGCTACACAAGTATATTATATTACTTATTACTATCCTTTCAAACCAAGTAAATTCTTACACATAGAGTACCGATAAACATACAGGTTTATTTAAATAACACGTTGAAATACAAACATGGGAAAAGGTAAAGGCGGCGGAGGCGGTGGTGGCGCGCCAAAAGACGACGTAAGTGTTATATAACACGTAAGAAAATTTAAGTCTGAGTCTTCTAATTAAATGTATGTACTTTAAATCATTGCTAACGAAAAAATTGTAGAAAAAGGGCGGTGGCGCGAAAGGCGGTGATAAGAAAGGCGATCAGAAGGCTGGCGGCGGCGGTGGAGGAGCCAAAGGTGGTAAAAAAGGTATTATTTTTATAGAATTACTAAAGTTTGCTCGATATATCCCGGCGGTTACGTTTTTTGCTTTTGCATTGTTCTAGCTGACTTTCAGGCATTTTTAAAATGATTTTTATATAAAAAATATAGAATGTTTGATATTTTCTAAAGTCACATCTAAAAAGTAAATTTACGTACAGACTCTGTCGTAGTGTTATGCAGATAAAATTCTTGTCATAAATATATTTGTTCCAATTTTAGTAAATTAGAGTCACATTTGAATTAAAATGAAACGTTTTACAACAATCTTACATTTCGATACATATTCGATTACATTTTTGGAATGTGTCTGTAGAACAGGTTTCAAATAATTTACGTCCCAATTTGTAAAAATCAGCACACAATTCATGTTTAGTCATTTAAGTCATGTTATTTTGAAGTAAAGCCAGATGCGACTTAAGTCATATTCGCAATATTTAAAAATGGAAAAGTGAATAACTTTTTAAAATTAATTTTGATTAATATCACTAAATAGCATTATTTTTTGCAGGTGGCAAAAAGTAAATGTTTTCTTCATTTTTATTAAAAAAGCGCAATTGTTTGAATAATTAGCAAAAAAAGAAAATCTATAAATTTATAAACATGAGTGCTAAATAACATCCTTGTGTTCTTGAATTCGGGTTACCATACGTTAAAAAGAGGTTGAACGTTTATCCTACATCACCCGGTTACGTTTTTTCGTTTTTAACGCTTTGCTATAGCTGACTCTCAGAAAATAGTACTAAAATCATTTTTTATATAAAAATATAAAATCTTAGTTTTTAGATGTGACTGAAGTAGTAAATTCCCATTAAGTCTCTGTCACAGTTGTGGTTTGCAAATAAAATTCTTATCATATATACTTTTTCCAATTTTGGTAAACTTAAGTCGCAATTATGTAGAGTTTGAATCAAAAGCAAACTTTTTAGTGTTACAATTCGAGGCTTATTCGTGTACGTTTTTTGGAATATGATTATAGAACTTATTTTCAATTAATTTACGTTCCAATATGAAAAAAAAAACAGTACAAAATTCATATAGACATTTAAGTTATGTTGTTTTTAGATTCGGATCAATATCATTAAATACAATAATTTTTTTTTGCAGGTGGCAAAAAGTAAATATCATCTATATTTTCTATTATTAAAACGCGCATTTGTTGAATAAAGTTATCAAAAAATATCTATTAATTTATAAACATGGTGCTAAGAAACTACTATCATTGTGTTCTTGTAATAGGGTTACCATATGTTAAAATAGGTTAAACCGTAAAGTGACTTATAAAATAGAAACTACTGTAACCAAGACAACTAGCCAACTCCAGGCAATATACCGGAAACTACCCGAGCTAACGCAAGCCGTTGGTGGCATCATCTTTGGGTATTTCTCCTGCAAATGCACGCAAACCGCTTCAACAAACTCCCTTTCAGCAAGATCACTTTGAACCTCATCCAGCGTAATCGTCGGCACGCTGCTCAAGCCCGGTCGCAGTTTCTCCGTCTCGACGCCAAAGCTGTGCAAATACTGTTGACCGTCGTTGTGTTTCGCACAATTTTCCAAATTTGCAACGTGAATGCCTGCCGCCGAGATGGCACATTCTGTGATGGGGAAGACGGCGTTTTCTTCCTTGCGTCGATCCGCCATCGCCATCAGACAATTAATAAAGGTCAACTCAGTGTCGAAGACATACCTCCGTGGCACGTCCGTCGACAGCGTGTTGTTGAGGACGCATGCATGATACTTGTTGCCGACGCATTCAATGTCGCCATGGTGGCACGAAAAGTTGTAGACCCTCGAGTTTTTATCGTAGATATAGCTCGATTTGCCATAGGGAATTAGGCGTAGGTTGACATACTCAGCGAGGGAGCGATTCGGATGGGTTAGAGATGGGAAGAGTTGTTTCGTAATGAATTTCTTCGAGTCGGGGCAGAGGGATTCGTAATAGACCTGGACAAGTACCTAAAAAAATATTCCTTTAGTTGTGGGGTATTTTTAGTTTTTTTTTTAATTTTTAAAGGTTGTGATTTAAAGAATGAAAATCTTGTCGAGATAAACATAGAGATTGTATGTTGTTGATTGCTATGTTAGATTGTTTAATTTGGACAATATTTATTGTTCGCTTGAGTAAATTCCACTGGCGCTGCGCTACCACAACCATCAGCACCACCGCCACCAAAGAGATGCACTCAC
>WSZQ02088420.1:0-14511 GCA_019419845.2 Weissflogia rhopalogaster | reverse complement strand
TTAAAATATATTTATGCACAATACACTATTAAGCAGCGTATCAACGCTTCCTTGTTTGCGCATCTGCGTAAACACCTATTATACATTATATCTAATTTATTGATTTCTCTGATATTCCGATATCTCAGGATTGGACCGAATATTGGTTGGTACATTTTATACAGTCATTAATATGAACTCTCATCGTCAAATTTGCTGTTATATTCAAGTATATACGCCAAACATATACGCCAGTGCACTGAACGCATAAATTTGCCAAACCGAGATAGATCCATATGTTTGCTTACGAACTAATCACTAAATGTGGCTGATTATCTAATAAATTCCTCTCGCTGCAAATTTAATACACTTTAAAGCTGTGCACACTCAAACGCTATACTTAATCGGATCATCAATCATTGCGTTGCGCGGGAACTGTGCAAATAACAATAGCATGAAAATTGCTTTCTTCTTTGCAGGACGAGGAACCTAAACCACTCCAGCGGAATTTCATCGCACATAAATCGACTTTAATTGAATTTAAAATGCTCGCCGGATTAAATTGCACGCTCTTGTGGTTTAATATTCTTATTGGAAGTACTAATTAGGTATTTAAATGCTTTCATGGCGAACAGTTTAAATCTATCCGTGAAACAATAAAATAAAACAAAAAACTATACAGGAGGGTTTGGACATTCACAATAAATACAACAAATGCATTTATTAAATAACGAAAAATATGTCTAGTTTAAATTATACTTGAAATACTTGAAAATGGTAATCTGCATTAGACATATTTAAATTGGGCATTAAAACGCTTCGTTTCGCATGCAGTTCGTTTCGGTATCTGATTAAACAATGTGCTTTAAATTCGAGTGTTTACGTAAACATTTTGCGTGGGGAATTGATGTGGACCTGAGCGATGCGGTCGTGTTATGCTCATTATAACTTTTTGAAGCGATAAAGCTGCCATTAAATTCCTCGGTATTCCAATAAAATGTCCCGTCGTTCGCCAGAATCAGGATCGAGGGTATAGGTAGCGGAAGTATTCAAACCTGTGGGGGCTGATGGCGGTGGTGACAGGAGTTAGAGTCGATGTCGCCCAGTGCGCAGGAAATTTTTCAATTAAATCACTCCCACCGCCGTTGGTCGGCATATTTCTCACACATTTTTTGGCGCCACCGAAAGGACGTAAGGTACGCAAGCCGAAAAGTTGCTACGAGCTGAGCGGGGCCTTGTGGCGGTTGTGGTTTTCAAATATTCAGCCGTAGGAAAAGTCAAATATTTATTAATGCCGTGGCGTGGCGTCTCGGCGGCGGTGGCGGTGGAGGCTTTAATAATGAAAAAGTGGCGCGGCCATAGTTGTCGCTCGCCCCCTTAGCCTGACAGTGCCGGTGGTTGCTGGTGCACAGAACACGCCAGCGGTTCCGGTGGGTGGCGGGCTAATGCTGCAGCCACCTACGCCACCACCCGCCGACATCGACTGTTGCCGCCACCGCCGCCAGCACCCACGGTACTGGCTACGCCAACTGCTACATTGTTCCTGTCGGAATGCGAACAAGAAGAGGATTTATAGACCCTCGTTTCGGCAATGAAAGACAACGTGACACTTTGATGTCGTGCGGGACGATAAAAGTCGCTTGAGATGATGTTTAGATTTACATCTTTCAAAATGCGGCTCGAAGCTGGCTGATGTCAGCGCGGATCTGTCAAAGAAAACCTGATATCGAATGAGGGAACAATGTCGAAAAATCTACGTTTTATCTTCTTCTTCTTCGTTCACCCGCCTTGTCACTGATCGGGCATAGGCTAGTGGCCCGTCATTCTTCCAGAATTTTTCTGGGTAACTATGACTATATTAATTGCCAACAAAATCAGCTTGAAAAGATTTACAGAAAAAATCAATGAACATCTGAGGAAGATGTTTAACCTTCATTTTAAAACAGTTTAAGTGGTTAGCAATAAATTTGCCAATGTTGACAGTATATTATTTAAAGAGGTATATTATTACACATCCAGCGATTTGTTTGAATTTCGTGGAATATAAATTAATATCTATAGATTTCTCCGTTATTAACAACCGAATTCGCTCATAACGAATTAAGTAAGATAAACCAAAGACGAAATAAACGAAAAGTGAGAAAAGGAAAATACCTTCAAGCATAGAAATACAAACTATACAAAAGGCCAAGGAGAGAAAAGAAGAAAAATAAACTGGAAATAACGAAGAGGTTAGAAACCGATAAAACAACAACGCAGACAAGAGAAAAATAAGTAGATGCATAGAAACGTCAATAAAATAAACTGAGAAGATTTAGATTCAAATGGAATACTTAATAAAAAAAGAAGTATGAAACAAGACAAAAACAAGACTATACAAAACAATATATCTACCTATTTTGACATATGGAAGTGAAAGCTGGGTTCTGAACAACAGAGATAAGAGTAGACTACAAGCTGTTGAAATGAGGTTTCTGAGAAAAATTGTAGGAAAAACCAAACTGGGCAAAATTAGAAATCACATTTTGTGTGCTTCGTTCACCAAGAGAACCTAAAATAAAATCACTTTTTACCCAGCATTCGAACAAGTAAGTCGTATGTTTTACCCCCATTTTCTCTACATTACTCGTGTTGTGATATTTGTGTGTTGTTGCCGTGTAGTGTCGGCGTGTCAGACTTACTGTGCGGATTAAGTCAGTAAAGCCTCTAACCAAGGCCCCGAGAACTTACAATTCGCGGGGTATTAATTTCGTTAAGACGCGTGAGCGAAAACGCATTTCAAAAATGAAACTCTAAACCTGATGCATTTCTTGCGGATCTGTCAATGAAAACCTGATGCGAATGAGGGAATACCGACAAAATCATTTTGTAAAGATACACAAAAAATAAAAGTCAATAAACTTGTGATGAATATGTTTAATCTTCATTTCCAGTATAAAAAGTATCGGAAACTCGTCTAAAAACAGCGAAAAAAAGGACATAGAAAAACGATCGATCATTGACTTCCAGCAAGATTATGCTGACTAGCCGCGAATCTTTCATTAGCGAGAGACCAAAGAAACCGAATTTAATAAGCAGCTTCAGATACAAATGATTACCTTGCCCGTCATAGGCTATTGAACTTGATTGCCGGATTAAGTAATATGCAAATTTGTGCCGTGAGCCGTTACTTCTTGTTTACGTTTGTCAATTTCCAGTTTACCGACTTGCTCTCGTTTATCAACGTCTTCTAATCTGCCGCAATTTCGATATGCACGACAGCGTCGATTTTTGCTCCACGCACAATTTTGTAATTTATTTACTTATTAACTCGTAAATCTCACATGTCATCGGCAGATGCCTTTTTTGGCTTTTTGTGCATTTCGATCAAAAATTCTATTACAACGCGCTTCAGAGAAAAGGAAAATGATGACGACGCTGAGACAAGGTAACATAAATTTTCCCTCGGTTACATGAAAATTACCAAATTTCCTTGACGTGCGCAAACGCGCGCGTGCACATAGCCAGGCCGGAAAAGTGCACAACGTAAAAAAAAGGAATCACCGTAACACGACAGGCTAATTTAAGTGGTTTTAATATTAATACCCATCGGCGGCGAGGGACCTCGACATGCTCAAAGTAACGCGCCGCGAAAAAGGCGGGCAAATTGTTTTCCCGTTTGTCGAAATCAGGGACGGCTCAATAGCAAAGGAATCTAAAACGCAAGGGGTTGACGAAAAGTATCGACATTTAATGTTTTCAAACGGGTGATTTTCCCACGATTCACATTCTAGTTTCAACAGAAGATGCTAGTTGGCGCGAATTTTCGAAAATTCTTTAACTTTGAAGAGCCTTAACGCTCTAACTATAAGGGTAACTGAATTAGCGATGGCATTGCTCGACGCACGAATTCTTTTTTTAGGAGAATAAGTTGAAATAATGTAATTATCCCCAAATTTAAGCCACAGAATGAGTTTCTTCCAGAGCGTGCTTTTGAAATTTTAGAAAATTCGTCAACTTGGAATAGCCGTTGCACCTCCACATTATAGTTAGGGTGTCGCCATTATAAGTGACACAATTAGCGATGACATTACTCAATGCATAAACTCTTTCTATCAGAAAAAATTGTGAAAATTGAATTATCTCTATTATTTTTTCAGGGAAATGAATTTTCTACAGCATGTTTATGATAATGTCGAAAATTTGTTAACTTTAAACGGCCATAAAGGGGGCAGAATTCGCGATAGCATTATTCGATGCACGAACTTATTCACAATCAGCACAAGTTGAGAAAATGAATTTATCTCTATTTTTAAAGCGTAGACTAAGTTTTTTCCGGAGCATGTTCTTGAAAATTTCAAAAATTCGTTGACTTTGGACAGCCGCAGCGCCCAAACTATACGGGCGGAGAATTAACAATGGTATTACTTGATGTACGAACTCTTTTTCCATCAGCACAAGTGGAGAGAATGGGAAATATTATCTAAATTTTTAAACCGCGCAAAAAAATTGTTCAAGAACATGTTTTTGAAATTTTCGAAAACTTATCTACTTTGAAGAACCCTAACGTCCTAACTCTAAGGGTGACCAAATTGCCGATGGCATTGTTGAATGCACGAATCCTTTTTAATCAGCATAAATTGAAAAAGTTTTATGTTCTATTTTGTCGGAGAATGAGTTTTTTCTGGAGCATGTTTTTGAAAATTTCGAAAATTTGTCAATTTTGCATAGCGCAACGACCAAACTATAAGGGCAACAAAATTAACGATAGTATTATTCGATGTACGAACTCTTTTTCTGTCAGCACAATTTTCGTCCATTTATTTAACCGGAGAATGAGTTTGTTTATTCCCAGAACTCATTTTTGAAAGTTTCGAAAATTCGTTAAATTTGAAGATCTGTGAAGGGATGGCGCCGTAACTATAAACTGGCAATAATCAATAGTCACGTACTTTTTTACTATCAACACAATTTCAGAAAGTGTAATTTCAATTTTGAGGGCGGAGAATGAGTTTTTTTTCCATAGCATGTTTTTTGGAAATTTCTAAAATTCGTCAACTTTGAAGAGCCCTAACCAAAACTTTCCATGACTCGATGTACGAACTATCAGCATGCACTATCGCACTATCGGAGCATGCTTCTTCCGTTATTATTGGGAGAAATTTTGTGTTGATGGTCCTATTACGGGTGGAGCATACCTAGAAGCGTATTTCTTGATATGCTCCATGCGTGATCATACGCTCTATCCACTCCAGGTACTCTTGATGTAAAGGAAAATAATAATTTCGACCTCGATCGGCTTTCACCCCATCATTTTTTTTTCTCAAGGGCGCTTCGGACCTTCGGGCCGGCCCTGACGCAAGTAAATTGGACGATGTACATGCAGCCGCAAATATTTGGTGCGTTGAATATTCGCATACATATTTGCGTGCTTGCCGTGACGCCGATCGAAACCACCTTCCTGGCATTTATGATCATATTCAACAATTGCCATCGGCCATGGAACAATTGCGTACGAAATGCGAATGACTTTACATATTCAGCGGGCGATTCTGATGCAACCCCAACCGCGAACCTGCCCGCCACCCACTCGATTGTTTGCGGTTCGCCTTCGCTGAATTAACAAGATAAGAGCATGTTTTTTCGGGGTGAGTGCAGCGAGTAAGGCATGAAAGGGCGATGAGGTGTGGCGGAGCCTTGTTAAAAACTGATTACGTTTTCGCACACGGGCGCGGCAAACCGCCCACGCCACGCGCAAGCTGGCAAATTGAATTATTTTTAATGGAATTAATCAGCATAAAACTTGGAAAAACAAAAGCGCTCGAGGATTTGGCGGTGGCTGTGGTCGGTCGCGCCGGGCGCTCATATTTAACACCCCGGCCCGTTCAGGGCCGCCTCCTTGTGTAGAGTGTTTTCGATTAAATTATTATCAAAGTGTGGTGTGCACGTCGAAAAGTATAGAGGAGCGCGTGGGATTGGGATAGGCACGATGAAATTGTGTGATGATTAATAAGGTTACCGGCGGCGCGAAGGGGGGCAGCCATCATTGCATCCATTCGTCGATACTAATGAGGAAATTAATTATGCCCCGGGTGCGCATCTCATCGACGCTGGCGATGAATGAATTTAATGAGAAAAGTTGCCTTCTGTAATTGACGCCGGAATCAATGTGCTAGCGATGTGTTTTTTCGCCAATTTGCAAAACCGTGATTACCAAATCAAGATATATTTATTTGCTTGTTTACACCGTATCATATCAAAGATTTTCCATCGTTTTATTACAAATTTGATGCATAATACATACCTGCCTAGGAAGCCAAATGGGTTTCACATTAGCGTATCACGCTCGTGGTTTGAGTCCTCGAGGCGGACATATTCTTGTTTGAATTCACCCTTGACTCTTTACACTAAACTTTACATACTCAACTCACAAGAAATCAACACAACTACTTATGTGTAGAGAAACTAAAAGTTTTCTGACTGCGTTATAAGGAAAGAATGGAAATACCTCATCTAGTAATGTAATGCCAAATGCTCAGAGATAGAAGTTTATTAACAATATTAAAAGGAGGATATACTGCAATAGGCAGTGCCACAGGGATGGATTAAGGAATCACGTATTACTGAAGGCGTCACGAACAGATCAGAAATAATCAAGAATAACCTGTGGGGACAGACTGCAATCATTCAGGACCAATTTAAGGTGAAAATTACCTCCATCGGTGCATGAACGCACATAACCTATGTTTATGGGGCTACAAGATGGAAGAAACACCAATTAATAGAATGTTCAATAGTCCGGAACCCAAAGTTTGCATTTATAGCAAAAAACTTAACACAAATGTAGTAAGCCACCCCTTTATAACACTCGGTAACTTTAAGGTTCGCCAAAGAAAAAATAAACATGGTGCTCAGAAAAAATAAATATGGTACTGCCCATTGCAGTAGCTCAGTTAATTCAGAGCCAACCCATTTGCGGTACGTATAGATCTTCTGCATTAGATGTAAAAAACCAGGGGAACCAGAAGGGACTTATTGTAGACATTGAAAATTGAAAAATCTGCTCCACAGATACAAAAACAGGTAGGAGTCACATCAAAACTTCTAGCAATAGCACACCGCTGGCAACTGAGGAACAACCTGTGGGGGAGCAGACTGAACTCATTAAAGGCTACGGCAGTCCCATGTTCTTTATGGTCCTGCAAGTTGTACACCTTGATGAATGGATGTAGAATTATGTAATTTTATTTATGTTGTTAGTAGATTGCGCATGTGCTATGTTGGGCGAGGGTTCAGAGTTGTAAATAGAGTATCGTGTATGTGGGCGCATGTGGCTGGGTGCAATTGTCTGTACGTGAATTACTGTCACAAATAGATACCCTCTCCCGAGGACTCGAATTTTAAAATATTTTCTAAATAGTTTGTTAAATTCTCTTAAATAAAACATTTTCATGTTTCGAAAATTGTCATTGAGGTGTCTCGATACTCTTGTTGTAGCATAGACATAAATGTCTGCACTAATCATGCCCATGTGCACAGATTTTTTCAGCATGCAATGCAGGCAAGGAGTCCCTTCTGGTCCCTCAGGTTAATTCTACCTCCATCTAATATAGGAGATCAATCCGTACAACAAATGGGTTAACGATGCATTAAGAAGAAGCACTGAGGTACTGCTATTGTTTTTAACATATTCGTTTTTCCTCAAGGTTCTTTCCATGGTGAACCTTATAGTTAATAAACGTTATAAACACTTTCCATAGCTTCCTTGATCCGTGTTGAGTTTTTTTCCTCTACATGGAAATGAATTGCAAATTTTGGTTTCCTGACGATTGGACACTCTGGTAATTGGTGTTTCTTCGCTCTTGTCGCTGTGTAGGATTTTTAGACCTTAGATTGCCCCGTGATGAATGCAGTTTGCCCTCTTAGGTTATTCCTGTTTACTTCTAACTCTGCTCAAGGCGTCTACAGTAAAACATGATTGCCTGTACCTTAATCCATCGCTGCGACAATGACTAATGCAATGTATCCCCATTTTAATGTTGTTAGTAAACTGAATCAGGAACTTCTTCATGGATAGGAGATCCATTAACTACCTGTAGCCTAACCCTGTTAAGGAATGTTAATCTTAACTGAGTTACTGATACAAATGCCTCGCGCTCTCCCGAGGACTCGAATTTAAAAATATTTTCTGAATAGTTTGCTAAATTCTATTAAATAAAACATTTTCATGTTTCAAAAATTGTCATTACATAATTTATAAGTTCGTACTAATAATTTTCCTAAATGATTATCTAAAAAGTTCACTCTTGAAATGGAACATTTTTAAACCTTGATCTGACCAGACCCTTCAGCAACATGGTAATAATATGAGACCACTTTTCAACGCATCCATCCGCTATCGGCGGATAGCATCAAATATCAAAGAGTATCAGATAGCACCTCCCGGAAACGTGGGTCACCCACATCTGTCAACCTTCCTGACCAGAAGTTCGAAAACAATCGAATGAACCACAAAATAATGCATGGCACTTCGCCTTTCCACATATAAATTGTTAAATGAGTCACTTCAACACCAGAGCCTTGAAAAAGGGATCTGTGATCATTCAAGTGGTAGGAGTTTTTTTTTTATTATTTACAACTCCTAGGAACAATAAAGCCAGGTTGAGCAGAGCATAATTTTTTTGTTTCGTTTATATAAAGATAGACTGTCTCAAAGTTTCTTTAAAAAGTTCAAATAAATTTATTTTTTGCTATTGTGATATTTTCTTGATTTGATCAGAATCACAAGAAAAACAACTAGACTGCTAGACTGTGTAATAAGTTCATTAAAATGTAGAAATGTGATGTAAAGCGTTGGAAGGTTACGTAAAGTCTTACAGAGCATAGCAAAAAGAAACTAATTATGCTGTGTGATTCCTGGAGCAAGTTTATAAACATTTCGACTACCAGGATATAGACTATAGGATAATTCTACTTGAAATAGCAGGGATAAACTTCAAATCTTGAATAATCGCTGCTCTGCTACACATCGTTATGCGCTCGCATATCCTCGGAAATCTTGAAATGCATGAAACTTCGGCGTACATTGCCCAGTCATAATTATACTAAATGCCCGTGTTATTGTTATTGTTGCTGCCGGTGGCACGTTGATTGTTATTGCGGAATTATAGCAGGAACGGCGGATTCTATGACATTGGAATAATCGCACACATCAATTCACATCACGCATAACGTGTCCCTGCACGTGGCACACAGGTACAATGTGTTGCAAACCGAGGTGCCAACAAAGAAGCGGCCGCACAAGGCCGCACTAGACACGCGCATTAATTATGCATTTAATCAGCGCGCGTGAATTTATTGAAGTTGGCGGTATATAGATCGCTTGTCCGCCGCACGCTTTCCTTATGATTTAATAATCGCGTCGCTCTGCGTGGGATTACCGCGACAATTTGCTCATATGGCTGTGCTGTGCATCGCGGTGGAGGGCGCAAATCTATGTCAGTCGTGATCATCGCAAGATCATAATGTATGCCTTCATAACTGATAAGAAGTTAGCAGAAAGCTTGTAGTCATGATTTAGTTGTCTGTGGAGGACAAGTATGTCAAAAATAGATCAGGGAATATATCCTCAATTGTAACCATTTTGTTATTAATATATTCGTTTGCCCTGGCAGCGTTGCATTAATGATATTTTCGGGAATCGATGATGAATGTTGCGATATTCCATACACCGCTGTGATCTTAGCACAACAAAATAATAGGGCTAACACAACTTTTTAAATCAGGAATTACATTGGAACGTAGTAATTATTGAACCGAATGTATCACTCTAATGAAATTAACACCGTTTATTGCAAATTGAAAGACAAATTTATTGGTGTTAGGAAATTTAATATAGCTCTTGCTACACTATGGAAAACATGCAAATGAAAATTCAGTTATTCCCATAAGGAATACATTGAGGCGATACTAAAATCAAAAAAGGGGTTTGGCAGGAATTTTCGGCTGCTGTTTTTTTCGCAGGTTGATGGGTAATTTCAAGACGATTCTAAAATTGTATTATTTTTTAAAACTAGCTATGCTATTGCTCTTTTTTCAATTTTAAATAAGTAATTTTTCAATAGTGAAGCATGAGCTAGCTTGAATTAATTATCACTAATAGATTCGTATTAAAATTTGCAAAACATGATGTTAATTCCAAATGAGCCTTTAATGTAATTAATTTGCATGAAGTCTTAGCGAATGTTGTTTGTTCAACAACAAACTTCGCGAATGAGCGTATTGAGATCTCAGGTTTCCGATCATTTGCAACAGCAATATTATAGCCACCATGCGTTTCTAAGAAATATTCAGCACCCGTGTAAGATGATGGTAGCACTTGCCATACGCATAATCGAGTGGCGTGGCGAAGCGCGTGATTATCCAGAGGTAGGGTCAGGAGATAAACTGTTATGATTGGTGGAGGCCCCGCCAAAAAGATCCCACACCCTAAGATAGTTTTCGCGGTCTAGGAATAAACACTTTGATTCTTTGGACATGAGACGTTGTGTTGTAGATCACTCCTGTAGGATCATAATTAGTATGAGCCTGCAGTGGTCTGTAATGGGTTCATTTTGCTCCCTCAGGTTATTCCTACATCTGTTACCAGCGATTGCTAGAAGTTTTGAGGTGTCTCGAAACTCTTGTAGCACAGACGTCAAATGTCTGCACTAATCATGCCCATGTGCACAGATTTTCAGCTTGCAATGCCGGCAATGAGTCCCTCCTGGTCCCTTAGGTTAATTCTGCCTACATCTAATACAGGAGATCAATCCGTACAACAAATGGGTTGACTATGCATTAACAAGTAGCACTGAGGTAATGCTATTGTTTTTAACATATTCGTTTTTCCTCAGGGTTCTTTCCATGGTGAACCTTATAGTTAATAAACGTTATAAAGATTTTCCATAGCGCCCTTGATCCGTGTTGAGTTTTTTTTTTCTCTACATGGAAATGAATTGCAAATTATGGTTTCCTGACGATTGGACACTTTGGTAATTGGTGTCTCTTCGCACTTGTCGCTGTGTAGGATTTTTTGATCTTAGATTGCACCGTGATGAATGCAGTTTGCTCTCTTGGGTTATTCCTGTTTACTTCTAACTCTACTTAAGGCGTCTACAGTAAAACATGATTGCCTATGCCTTAATCCATCGCTGCAACAATGACTAATGCAGTGTATCCCCATTTTAATGTTGTTATTAAACTGAATCAGGAACTTCTTCATGGATCTCCTCATTAACTACCTTTAGACTAATCCTGTTTAGGAATGTTAATCTTAACTCCTTGTGCTTTGGGCTTCCCATGACCAGTTGAATGATCTCTACTCTTTCATTACACTTCAGACAGAAAACTTATAGTTCTCCTATTCATAGATAGAGTGAATCCTCGATATATCGGAAGCGCATGGGATATGCGATTTGTTTCATTATGGACTAGTTTCTGTTAAATACAGGCCAAAAGAGTATCTCTAAAAGTTCTTCTAAGTGCTTCAGATTCCACAATATTTACAATTTCAAGCTTTACTCTATAAAAAAAACTTCGACTTATTTTAAAGAAGGTAAATAATTTTCGGCTAAAAACCATACTGCTAACTTCCTACCAGTGCCATCCTATTCCTGCGCTGTTCATTCTTCGCGAGCGTTCACGTTTACATAACGAAGTGTATGTGCGGTCGCCTGAATCAGACGCGGAGGGTTAATGTATTCCGCAAACACGAAGTGCAAGGAGCTAATACCTTGAGTGTCGGTTGAGATGACCGGTGAGATGGTCGACGGGGAAAGCCGGAGCAAGCAAGCATTAGAGCAGCGCGTCGAGGACGTGCCTCCTGAGCCTGCTTCGCGGTCGGCTTTCGTGAGTAGGTCGGATGGTACGGGACAACCCTGTGGGGAACGTGGGTGGCAGCAGCAGTAGCAGCAGCAACGGCGGCATGTATATGTATGAGCGAAAGGGTGCTTTGCCATGTCGCCCACGATGCCCGCCGCTCATTCGAGCAATGATTTATTGCGAGGCTAACGGATCATGCCACTTAAATAATCCATCAAGAACGTTTTGTGCGTTAACTAGCGAGCGCATGATGCGAGCAGTACGAGCCGAAAATGCAGGCCACCCAGCATTTAGCACATGCGGAACAGGGCGGAACGGTTTGCGAAGCGTCGAAAAGTTAGCGCCCAACAATGCGCGGCGTGCGAAAAGGCGCGCAAAGGTTGCTGTAATTAATATCGGCATCAGCGTTGTCCAACAAGACAACGCGGCGCCAACGTGTTAATTGAAATGCGTCGGTTATGGCACCCCCGGCCTGACATCCTTTGTGCCCTGCCTTTACTCATAAAGATGAGCAGATTGCGGACGAAGTAGAGGGTGGTTGGCGACCAATGGGGGAGGCCTGAGGTGTGAATGGGTTCGCCTAGCCAATAACTGCTGAAGTTGGAAAAATCGAAATGCACAAAGCGAACGGGGCATACGCGCGATCGGGAAAATGAAACCACATCGAGCGCTCGGGCACCTACGACGTGTGAGTGTACCGATGAAAACGGCATTCGCACTTGTAAGGATACGAAGATGAGTGTCGGAACGGATGGGACGCGTTCTTCGCGTGGCGGGTGGGTACTAAAGCGAAGGGGAATCGAAATCGAAATAGGAAAAATTCCCCACTCAGCAAATTTGCTCGAATTGCAGCTAACAATGTGCGCAGCGGCGTGGTGATAAAATGTGTCAATATAGCGCCACCCCAACCCACTCATCATATCCATTCAGAATCAAGGACACTGTGATGGCGTCCACTTACAAACCAGCAGAAATATTGCCAGCATGATTATTTTTAGTGGGTAATTCGATTCCAAATATTTAGGACATAAAATCTCATCATCGAATATAATGATTAAGGTGTGAGAGAACAAATACCCATGTTTCGTGTACCTCTGCGAAAAATTGACAATCAAGTGTGGAGAAAATGGAATTAATGAAATTAATACAGAGAAGAAGGTAAAAGTGTACAATAAAACAAATTCAATTTGGACGAGACTCTAACGTGAATCATAAGTTACACCAGAGCAAATTTGCAATTTTACCATTTATTCAAGATTTTTACGATAGAATAACAAGAATGTTTCTTGATTGTAACGTAGTTGAGATTTGATATTGAAAATAGACTTTATTTTACAATAACAAAATTGACGATTACCAAACACAAGAAAATCTCAATAATAATGGTAACAGCATTTTATGACTGAATCCTTATATTTTTATATTGAGTTCATTTCTAATTCTTTACACGTAAAAATGCGCTGGAGGAAGACTTTTAGTTTACCCCTCACAAGTATTTAAATGCGCAAGTGGCAAATGCGCAGAGTGGTCCATGGTGGTGGAGAAAGGTACGCGATATGTTGCCTATAGTGGCGGCCATCTATAATGTGGTGACGTAACTATATGTTATAAATCCAATTACCCAAAATTATTTCTATGTAGGGAAAGGAAACTTAATTTGTATTCTTTAACCTAATTAAATAATTCATCGGAAAGAGACACTTAAGAAGTGCCTATAAGAATTAAGAAGTATAAAATAAAGGGCATTCCATGCAAATAGTAATTTCTTAATCAAAGCGATACTGAAATGTGTATATTATACAACAGGAATAAAAAAAAGATATTTATAACAAGGAAAAATGTATTTCAAAAAAAGATGGGTCCAATTAAAGCAATCAGTTTCCTAAATGGAACAGCGTGTTTCCTAAATTGGGTCGGTAGCTTTGTGAGCAACAGTTGCTAAAAATAACTTGATAATTTAATTAAAATATTAAAAATTACCGCGAGGGGTTTCTAGTCCTCCATCGAGCGCCTCCCCCGGTGGCAGAGAGGGGAATGCCTCCCAGATATGGATGGTACCGGAGAAATTATAAACCCGGAGCGGACCAAAACTTGAAAACTTGAGAGCTGCTTCTGATTCATAGTGAATGGCAACATCGGCTGTCTCCATGTTAGAAGCGGATGAACCAACACTCTTGGACTTACAATGTCAGTTTTAACCATGGAATGGACACCTATCCTTTCTCCAAACCTAATTTCAAATAGCGGATGATGAAAGTTTCTCTAAACAGAACCGGAGCAAAATGGACAGAAGAAGGAAAAGACAGTATGGAGAAAAAATGAAGGAGTATTGGAAGAGAAGAAAGAGGAGAGAAAAATAATCATGGAAAACTATTTGACATGGTCTATAGTCGGCCAAAATCGAAAATAAATTGATAATTTGAATACTAACTCCCACACATCGAGTTTGTACCCAAGTGTGACATTTCTCGCATAGTTTCTTCTTCACCCAATTTTTAAAGTGCAGCGAGGATGCGAAAATTTGGATATGAAATTCCTTGGTACGCGGTTATATTTCACAGTGCAATTTTTGGTCCAAATTAAGGTAACTCGAACATTTCGCATCAATTAAGCTGTGAGTGGATGGTGAGGCGAAGGCGAGCGTATGAGGAGGTGGGGTTGTCGGTGGCGGTGGTGGAAGAGATGTGGGCG
>WSZQ02088409.1:0-14514 GCA_019419845.2 Weissflogia rhopalogaster | reverse complement strand
TATTCGCTAAAATATAAGAGAAAATCAAGTTTAGATGTGTTTAAACGCATTATTTTCGCGAAATAAGTCGTTTAAGGCAGATTTATAGGAATCCAAAGAAAGGTTTGCAAAACCACCCGCTGTCAAATATACCGGCGTCTTCGAACGCTCCATCATGATAAAAAGAGTTTTACGAACTTTCAGATTGAAATCAACCCAATCACTATGATAGCACGCATCTTTAACATATTGACTCTGCGATTAATTATTATTAATTTTATTGTAAATAAATGTATTTTTACGTGAGTCCAATTTATTATTTTTCGATAAAAAGAGCAATGACTTACGTGTTCCATTAAATTATCACCAAACCAACAGTATAGGGCAAGTTGCGTTAACATTGCAAAGAGATATATTGCCATTGCTACAAATTGTAGCATTACGTCTGTCTGCAAATAAAAAATAAGCATATTAAAACAAAACCTGTAAATTTAAGACTAGTGTTTATAAAGACAACCTTTATTGGCATATTACTTCCCTTAAATTCCATTATATAAATTATCATACGCAATAAGTAAAACTAAATAACACTTAACGCACCAAATACTTCCTAACGACAACAAAATTATTATTAAAAATGCTTCACATTTTCTCTCATTTCAATTCCTTCTGAGCCACCCCGTCCCCTTTCTACTCCTCTTGCCCTTACCTTATTTATTCTCAAGCATTCACTAGCCAAATGGTCCCACGTATGATACCCCTTTTCACATAATACATAATTTCGATATGCCTCCCTCTTCCAGCTCTTTCTCCCTCTCTCTTTCGAGTCACATCTTGCTCTAGCCAGTATTATTTGGTCTCCACCTCATATTTCTCTGCAACCTAAGGTTGTATGAGTTGCCTTGAATTTTTTTTTGCCTCTTCTGCTATTCCAGGTGCCATCTCCGTTATTCCAACCGACTCATGCGACACCTCCGTCTTCTCCATGCACTCTCACCTCTGGATACACTCCACGTCTGTATCCTTTGCATCATTCTATGATCCCCTATTCGTACCAGACTTTCCTCAAACTTGGTCACCTGATACGTTCACACCACACACTCATTCCCCAGACTCCTGAAGGACTACATAATTTGGCGTAGACTTTTCTGGCTTCCTTAGGTCCTTAAGCAACTCTCTCTGCAGGATTTCTCATTCGTACACCCCCATATGTCCACACCATACATTAATACAGGCTTCACAAATGCGTCTGAGATGCGTATCACTAAGTCAAATCCCCCCCATACACACACAAATTTCTCTCTCTATCACCCTTCCCATGCCTGTATCTCTTTCTCTTGAACCCACACAATATGCTATATGACTAGTTTTTATATATAATATATAAATCAACCTATACAAAATCTTTATTTTCCTGCTTCCTTCACAATATATTTTTCATAAATTTAGAAAAATTAAACACGATACAATTTTGATTTAGAACTGCACACTCCCCCACCACTTAATAATGCCAAGTCGAGCTTCTCTTTTTCGTTTCCTTTTCTTTACAACAACGGGCACCTTGGTGACACCCTCTCTCCCAACCACCCCACGATCACATTCACTCCCTCTCTCACCCATGCCTCTTTAATTCCCATGCATTTCCATATTAAGTACACCCAAGTATCCCATCCATCCCCACACAGTACACACTTTCGAAACTCGTCGGATAACAAGGGTCACTTTTTACGGTGCACCTTTTTCCCTGCAGCAAATTTATTCAAACCTCCTTCTCACAATACCCGCATTACCCCTTCTACCGACCTTCCATTCTGACATACTTATGTCACTGTATCTCATTAGAACCTTCAGAAACCAACCTTGTTCTCTTTCCAGGCATTCACATTCTTATACACCCCATACTTCTTCTCCATACATTAAAATAGGCTTCACACATACATCCCATATTTTCATTACGCCGTCCTAGTTTCCTCTCCCTCCAAAACGTTCTCCACTTTCCTTTCAATCTGTTCTATGTCTTTTGTCCATACACTTTTCAATAATCTTTAATACCTCTTGAATACATTCCTGTCACTACCTTACCAATAACCATATCATCGGCATATGCCTGCATACATATCGTCGTCCTCCCACTACCACCCCTCCGTTTTGTCCATTTCGCAACACTTCATCCAACTCACTCACAAATAAGTTGAAGAGGAGGGGGCACATCCGGAACGCAAATTTTTACTAGAGCAGCGATTAACAAACTTTTTTATAATCGGTCCAGTAAAAATGCTGTATTTTATTTCCGGCCACTCGACCTCTGTTACTAATTTAGGAGTCCCACTTGTGCCCGTTACACGTCTCAAAATCTCAAATAGGTGGTTCTCATTTGACGCACAGAGATGTTCGGCGGACATTTTGCAAGTAATAAAGACTTTTATGTCTTTAAAATTTGTCCCAATAGCAAATAGCACTCTGAGATAATGATATCAATGTGAAAAAATAAAACATTATAAAAAGAATACCCGAAAACTGATCATGTTCTGCAGGCACCTATTCTTATCTCGTGCCAAATATAAACAAAATGATGTAAATCTTATGAGGAAAGAAATTAGTGATATAGATCCAAGCACATGATGGCATGAACAAAGACACGATAAAAATTATATGAAATAATAATAAATAAAATGAACCAGTGGGTGCAGGTTGCTTATACCTATACTAAAAGATGTAATTCTATTCAGAGAATGAATACCATGGGAAGAAAGGTTGATTTTGAAGACTTACATGAACCAATTGAAAACCAATATTACAAATAACAACAACACTTGTAAGACATTGTACCAAATAACCCATGTTGAAAGTATTTTCAATTTGTTTAACAAGGCTAGAAAATTCAATTATTCGACAATTAAATTTATTGATTCCAGTTAAGCCAACAATGCACACCTTAAAATGGCATTATGATGCTCAACACATTGAGCCAACCAATCATTAATATTCTCATTAAAATCAGCTTTGTTATCCGGTTCTGAAGAAATCTTTCGCTCAACCCATTTCTTACTCTCAGTGATTTTTCTATTCAAAATTTTAAAGTGTGCAGCTGCGATGATGATGAAACCCCCAGAGGAGATGTCCAAGCCGGAATTGTTATTCACCGTAGCGAAGAACGTAAACATTTCAAAGAGCTGCAGCCCAGCCCTACCTACAATCCCCAGTTCCAAGAACGTGATGGGATACATTGGTTGAAAGTTATGTGTCTGAGCCAAATAAATAAAAGGTTGGACTTGTAGCAAGGTCATGGCTGAGAAACATGCAATTTGATAGACAACATTCAGTTTCGCCACGAATTTCGTATCATCTCGCATTATCTCATCCAACTCATCCGGATAGTCGAAGAAGATGTCCGTCTTGATGTATTTGATTACGTTAGTGAACGACTTAAATTTCAACTGGTAGATTATGTGTTTGACAACATAGCAGCCCACAGAGATCATGATCGTCAGCATGTTGTTGAAAACCTTCAGGTTGTTAACCTGAAAAGACATTTCAATGGACAAGATAACCGTGACAAGGAATACGCTGACCAGGATGAAATAATTCCAGAATTGGTAAAGTTTGGTTGGATTATCCACCGGCCACATTGCCGTTATAGTCATCAACTTAATCTGGTTTTTTATCACGAATAAACTGTCGGTTTTTGGGGCCATTCTGTGGTAATGTTAATCAGCTGCACTCTACTACACTTTACCACAATCCGACCTCTTATCACAAGAATGCCGTTAATTTTGTGTATTTATACACTTTATTGATTTAAAACTTATGTTCAACATAAAGGGAATTTTTAATTATTTCAATTATTATTCATATAAGTTATAATTACAGAGGGAAATCAATGCTCGGAAAATCTAATTATCAATATCAGGCTATTGATAGCCTTGAGTTTTTCAATTATTAACATATATATTTTATTATCTCCTCGATTTTCATGCTGTTTTAAATTATTGACCATTTTTATGGGTCGTAAAAGTTGATATTATTTATTGTTCGCTAGAATTTTAATCAATTCAACCTATTTCTGAAATTCACGGTCTCCTGGACTGGATCAATGATTCATTTCCTATTTTAAGTGAAAATCAATTCTACTAGAATCTGATTCTCAAAGAATTTATAGATGCCTTGTAATTAGTGAAAAGAATATTACGCAGATGTATAATAATACGTTCTAAATCCGATTTCAGGTTTTATTTCATAATTTATTAATTGTATGAAATGCAAAATTGGTTGTGTAATTTTACTTATACTGTAATTAATGCAAATGGAGGTTTAAAATATAATATGGTATGTAAATTACGGTTTGCAGATTTTAATTATATATTCGCAATTTCAAATGTGAAACGCAATACTATATTACGTTTCCCAAACTTTTTTGCCTTTGGACCGAGAATATATAATTTTGACCCATTTACAAAAAAAGTTTTCTTAACAATAGTATATTGTAAAACTAGTATGGAATGCTTGATAAATTATATGCCATCCATGCGAGTTGTATTAAAGACTGTTCTACTCCTGTTGAATAATGTACACATTTCAGTTTCGTTTTTGATTGTAAAATTATTATTTTTACAAATCACCTCGCAGGCTTGGCAGGAGGAGGGAAGCTAAGTTGTTGGGAAGGCGTTTGTTTGGGCGTGAAAACCCAAAACTCGCCGTTTTAGTGCGTGGTTCATGCTGTGCGTCGAAGATTGAGGCAATGTTTTAGCCTTTCTGGTCATGCCTTTTAAACCTCTTATTTTCGTAGAATTTAGTTTAGGTTTAAAATATTTTTGTACTTCTTGTTGAGAACAATAAAACATCTGCGATCCAAACCTAGCGATTAAGATTGGTAGGACGCCACGTGGTAAGTGCGTGGTACCGGTGTGTGTATCATATGTGAAGAGAGAGAGAGAGAGAGAGAGAGAGAGAAAGTTCCACTGCCGCACTGACCGTTGCAACATAAGTTAGTTCTAAGATTTGAAAATAAAGTTAGTCATATCGCTCTCCTCCTCCTTCTTACATTTACCAATGTAGTGATTAACGCCAAGCCCTTCCCTGTTCTTTCCAACTAAACCTGTACTCGATTTCCTCCCCTGCCCACCATCAAAGCCCATTCCTTCTTCACCTCGTCACATTTCCCTGCCAGCTGCTCCCAGGTATCCACATAACACACACTGGGTGTACTCGAGCCCCATGCATCCCTTACGCCCTCTTTCCTCCGCCTTTGCCAGAGTCACTCTCTGAATACGGGACATGATCCTGTCTCTGAAGTACCATTGTATTCGCCCGATCACCTAGACCTTCTGAAATGTTATATGTGCTATATAACTTAAATGGTTATATGTGCTACTGTTAAATCTACTTTGCCTCTTCTGTTCTTCCACTTCCCTTCCTATTGTCCACACGAGTTCTTCCACCAATAAAGTTAGTCTCATTGTCAAACTACAATCCGAAGCGAGAACACCTACACAACAGACACTATCCTCAACCTCCTTCGGCGAGTAGCGCTCTTGGAGCTCACTAGCAGACTTGAGTTTCTCTTGCGTCACCATCGGCAAGAAGTGCAAGGATTCTCATTATTGCAAATTTTAACAGCGTTAAACAATCGATAAATAAATAGATAATTGGTCGACTGTCGGTTGTTGATGAAACATGTTGAATAATTTAGCACAAAAAAGAAACAATTATTGTTTATGCAGATGCGCAAACAGGGAAGCGCTGATACGCTGCTTATCTTCATACATTAAGTGGCAAGACCTCTGTTAACGTCGAGGCAAGTTTGAGCCCTTTTTTATATTTGTCGTCAAATTATCTATATTTAGTCTGGCGTGAACTGTTTAGTCTGCATTACATACTTTTCACGTTTTTGGTAAGCCCTGAGTCGTCAAGTGGTTAATAAACAGACCGTAGAGGCACACGACGCTTTTGGGGTAGGTTTAAGTGAATGCACGACGCATTTGGCGCCTTGAGCGTCTGGAAAACATCTTATCATGGCCAAGCGTAACGGCACATGCGTGCTACGAGCAAAGACATACCCTGTGGGTATGTCTTGATGTTAGAGATCAAGACAAACTTTCGTTTTAAGAATTATGTTTAATAAAGTTAGTCACATTTTTTCTCCCGAAACATCTACTTATCTCTTTAACTTCTACAACAATTTGCATCGGACGGGTAGTGCACATCATCTGCAGCGTACGCGCAACGAGCAAACAATTATAAATCACCGTTTGACAAAATATATAGATTTATTTGCGTACAATACGCATTTCGCCGCGAGGAATAATTGGGTATTTTTTAATTGCACGTTTTGAAAAGTCCTCCTCTTCCACATACTTTTTGTTAGGCATGCGCCCGTTCATATTACAGGATTCACATTTCTTGGGACTTAGTCGTTCGCATATTTATACAAAAATATTTGAGTTACAATATTGCGGTTGAGGGGAGAGCGTAACAGTAAGTGTATGTTTGGGTGAGGTTTTTAACGTGAAAACTTCAAATATTTCAAGAAATAAGCCAAAAAGTAACCATAGATATGTATTGCTTAGAGAATCAAATAAAAATGTTTCGAACAAATCTTATTTACTTTTAGTCCTACAATTCGACTGCATTAAAAATAGGTGTACTCATTTAGAATTTCAAAGGTATCCCCACTCCACCCTCCAGGGGTAGGGTTGGGGGGCTGAGTATAACAAGATCAAAGTTCCACCATGGAATGGTTAATTTCCTAACATTTTTTTCGTAGAGGGCCTATTTCTCGAGATATTTGAAGTTTCCACATTAAAAAAATCACTCGGTATATTCATATAAGTAGATAAATAAGTAGAACACTTTTGCTGGAGTAAAGCCCGCATTCCATTGTATAAACTATTCACCAGCATAAGCCTGGGCCAAGTACCTGTACCTTAAAAACCTTGAGATCTATTAAATATTCGGGATACTTCAGAAATGAAACCGGACAAATTGTTAAAAAATGAGACAACTGGTCATTTTATGACGACAGGAAGACATTCTTGTCGCCTAGATGAGCTCAAGACCTTTGCTCATCAAGACATGTGTACGAAATACACTGTTCATTCGTGGCATAATCTACGGTCATTTGGTTGAGCCAGAAACACTTATTACTTAATGTTTATATAGAAAGAACCTTCGGTTGTTTGATATAAAAATACTATCAATAAGTGATTTCCATACACTTATTAAAATCTTAAAATATGTAGGATCTAATGATTCCTCGTGATTCACTGATCAATTATATCTTGTCATATTTCAGGGATAAGTAGAAGAATAAGAAGAACTACCTAAGCATTTTGAGTTTGCATTCCAATTCTCCCTATTGAAAAATGGCTAGATATAGCCTCTATTCATAATTATAAACTTGGACTATGTTTATATAGAAATAACCATCGGTTGTTTGATGTAAAAATACTATCAATACATGATTTTCCTATTCTTATTAAAATCTTAAAATATGTCTGATCCAATGATTCCTCGTAATTTACTGATCGATTCTATCCTGTCATATTTCAATAGAATAAGTAAAACTACTAAGCACTTTGAGTTTCCTGGAGTAAGGCCCCATTACAATTCTACCTATTGGAAAACGGCAACTATTTACCATCGTAAGCTTGGGCCAAGTATCAGTACCTCAAACACCTAGGGATCTATGAAAAGTCGGGGTATTTCAGAAACGAAAACGGACAAATTGTTAAAAAGCGGGGGGAATACTTGCCATTTACCTATACCCTGTATGATGCATTGCCCCAACGCATAACTTGTTAACAACTTTCATGGCTGAACTAGTTACCACCAGATTTCTTTTCAAAAATTGCATGCTAATGTCAGAATGAATCGAACATCATATCTACAGAAAAGCCTTTGTGACACTACAACATTTTTAAGTGTTAATCTAAAAAAAGTATTAATAATTGAGGAATAATTTTTGATAAAATTAATCTCTATCGTACAACGAACAAGAATATTTATTACCTACGATGTTTTCGTTTGACAGTTTAACGATTAACCTAATTTAAAGTAGTGATAATTAATTCAGATAAAGTATTCTTCATGTTTCTATGGGAAAATTTACACTGACAATCGTCCACTTTATAATTTCCCACAAAATCCAACGTAGAATTAGACATCTATTATAAAGATAACTTTGATTTAATACCAAGAGAATTTAATAATTGGCACCATCTGGGTTTAATCCATGGTTAGGTTAGGTGGTTCATTTATAGGTTAGATGGTTCATTATCAGAATAGGAAGGTGAATTTCAGAAGGAATCGAAATTTTGACTGGATATATCAAGTTCATCTAGACGACAGGAAGACATTCTTCTTCGCCTAGATGAGTACAAGCCCTTTGCTAATCAAGACATGTGTACGAAATACATTGATCATTCCTGGCATAATGAACGGTCATTTGGTTAAGCCAAAAGCACCTATTAATTTATGTTTATATAGAAATAACCCTCGGTTGTTATAAAAATACAATCAATAAATGAGTTCCTTACGTAGACTCCGTTCGGCCTTATTTGGCTCTGGCTGAAATATACTCTAGGTGTGTCTTATATTGCCTCTTCCTCCAATAATTACTCCTAGACATTTGAGATATGGTGATGGCTTAACCTTGATGCGATCTGGAATCACCTATGTGCTAGGGCTGCGGCGTTTTCCCATTACGTATACCAGTTCGGTTTTCTCAGGGGCAAGCTGGAGTCCCGGGACCTCAAACACCATGATATTTATAAAAAAAGTCGGGATATTTCAGAATCGAAGGCAGAAAAAATAAGGCCCCATTACAATCCTACCTATTGGAAAACGGCAACTATTTACCATCGTAAGCTTGGGCCAAGTATCAGTACCTCAAACACCTAGGGCTCTATTAAAAGTCGGGGTATTTCAGAAACGAAAACGGACAAATTGTTAAAAAGCTGGGGGAATACTGGCCATTTACCTATACCCTGTAAGATGCATTGCCCCAACGCATAACTTGTTAACAACTTTCATGGCTGAACTAGTTACTACCAGATTTCTTTTCAAAAATTTTATGCTCATGTCAGAATGAATGTCAGAAAAAATGTTAAAAAGCAGGACGATTGGTCATTTTACCTATAAAATGCATTGCGTCAATGCATTACTTGTTAATAACTTTCGTGGTTGCACTATAGTTACCACCAGATTTTTTTTTCAAAAATTGTATGCTAATGACAGGGCGAATCCAAAATCATATCTATACAACAGCCCAGCATAAATGAGACTACAATATTTTTTAGAGTTTTAATAAGAATGATTTCCAATAAAATCTTTATCGTTCAGCGATGTTCTCGTTTGTCAGTTTAACGATTATCCTAATTTAAAGTATAAATAAATAATTCAGATTAAGAATTGTTCATTTTCCCATTGGAAAATTTACATAGAGAGACATACTCGTATATGCCTACTGTGTACTTGTTTTATTTATCGTTGTGGTTCACTTTTTTGATAAGTCGTTCACTTGCATTTAGTTCCCACATAATCCAACATCGAATTCGATATCTATTATTAAGATAATTTTAATTTAATACCAAGAGAATTTAATAATTGGGACCATCTGGGTTTAATCCATGATTCATTCTCAGAATCGGAAGTTGAATTTTAATGCATTACTTAATCAAATGGGAAAATTTTGGAATTATCTTGTTACTTCAATTATCATCATTGAATAATAAATGAAATATGTTCATGTCCATCCTACGAGACTGTTTGGTAGAGTGTAAACTACACATAAAAAAATTTCGAAACTGGTTTCTAATTAATTGAAATGTAATAGATTAGTGCACTTCCAAAATGATTGGATGTTTACGGTTCGCGTCCAGTGAACATGGGTGACGTGCGCGCGGAGATTTTTATAAACAAAGACGTTCAATGTGCCGTCCACCGTGGATTTCCCCAAGGCGAGCCCGAAAGCGGTCGCTACACAGGTTTTGCGATTGCGGATTCCAGTTTATATCGCTCGCCGGCCACCGCCGACTACGACGACGGACAGCGCTGGTCAATCTTGTTTCAAACTTTGCGCCAACTACACGCTCGTCTAACGTTCAGCAGCGTTCCCCAACAATGTGCGAAAAATAGGCGCGAGTTTTTGCGAATATCCAGCCAACCAGAAACACGCTAATTAACTGTAAACTCATACATAAAAGACTACGTGCCGTCTACAAAATGTCGAATAAAAACCTTTCCAATTACATCAAAACAATTTTCGCGGTCATCATCGTTTGTTTACCATGTAAGTAATATTTTGTCATAATAATTAAATTCTCATTCCGATACCCATACCGAACATACACTAATAAAATAATGCGTTGATATTTCTTTATGTTTTATGTAAACCTGGAAACGATTTGAAATGCGTTTTAATATTTACGTAGCTCTGGATAAACCTTGTGGTTTGCATTGCATGATAATCTTGAGTTAAAGGTCATCATTGCAATCAAAACAAGCAATAAATATGATTGAAAAGTGTAAAATGAAAAAAAAAACGGTTGTATGTATGTTTGGTAACGCGCTGATGCTTTGATGTTGGTAGACGGAAGTTGATCAAGTTGTAATTAACTAATTTGTTTGGGTCTTCACAGATATTCAAGGTTGCACAACGCCTCGGAATGAACCCGGCGCGTGTATTCCCATCAAACAATGCCAACCGCTGATTACCATTTTGCAGAAACGACCAGTGTCGGCATCCAATGCTGATTACTTACGAAGATCACAATGTGGTTTCTCCGGGAATGAACCAAAGGTTTGTTGCCCAACGAGTGGTACCTTCGATAATATACAAGTTGGAACTACTACCAAGCGTCCCAGTAACAGAGGTAATTTTCTGTTTAATAGCAAGTATAAAAAGGACTTAATATGATCTTGTTTTGGCAGGTATTGAATCAAATTTACTGCCAAGCCTCGAAGTATGCGGTGTGTCCACCTCAAATCGTATCGTAGGAGGAGAAATAGCTGAAATCGATGAATTCCCATGGATGGCTCTAATCGAGTACCAAAAACGTAACGTAAAAACGTATTCTATACCCCTACAGTCTGATTACCTTATTTATTTTTGTAGCTAATGGCCGTGGATTCTATTGTGGTGGGGTTCTTATCAGTAAACGCTATGTTCTGACAGCTGCCCATTGTGTCAAGGGAAAAGATTTACCAAGAAATTGGAGATTGTAAATGTTTATCTTTTTGATCCTGTTATGATTATTAAATGTTACATTTTAGAGTGAGCGTTCGTTTGGGAGAGTACGATACTGAAAAATCCTCCGATTGTGTCTCTGATGGAGTTGGTGGTAGTGAATGTAGCGATGATCCCATGGATATCACGGTTGAAGAACAAATAGCTCACGAAGATTACAATCCGAATGATATGAATCAATATCATGATATTGCCCTACTCAGATTGAGTCGTGATATTCCTAAATTTACAGGTACCTACCAATTTAATGTTTCCTTCTTACCTAAGTCTAATTTCTGATAATTAATGACAAATTACAATTATTAAATTTACAGATTTTATCTGTCCAATCTGTCTTCCAACGAGTGTAGCTGATTTGAATAAACAGTATACCGGTGGGAATCTCCATGTGGCCGGATGGGGTAAAACTGAAAACAGGAGTGAGAGTAATATAAAATTGAAGGTTCAGGTACGTCAAATTTGGGAAATATTGGTAACAATTTGATAGGTTATTAACAATTTCTTGTTTAGATTCCAGTTAAAAGTAATACTGAATGCTCAAGTGTCTATAAAGCAGCACGTGTTAACCTTGGTAATGGGCAGATGTGCGCGGGTGGACAAAAGGGGAAGGACTCTTGTCGTGGTGACAGTGGCGGTCCCCTGATGGGTATCAACATAAAACCTAATGGAGACTCGTACTGGACGGTCGTTGGTATTGTTTCATTTGGTCCGTCCCCATGTGGAATGCAAGGATGGCCCGGAGTTTATACCAGAGTTACCGAATATGCTGATTGGATCGTAAGCAAAATGAAGCCATAGAATGTAATTTTGATATCATGTTATATTTTTATGAAAGATTTCTAGGTATTTATAAACTATAATTCGGAAAATAATGTTTAAAAATGACATAATAAAGAAGTTAATTGTACATGTTTGTTTGACTTGTGGAGTTATAGGTGTCGGTTGTTGACGCAGCAGAGATGTTGTCGCTACGATATCAGAAGACTAAGTCCCGAGGCTAGGAAAAGAAAACACAGTGCAGTCTCGGGTTTAGAAAAAATGATGAGTCATATCGGTTGTACATGATATCAGGGGGTTTTGTCAAGTAATTGGTCCTCGGAGCTGACCTTGAATTAAAATTTTGTCTCCTGCGTGCTGTTTTGATCTTGCTTGGAGTTGTTAATGGAGTTGGGGAGGCGGCGTCTCTTGACTCTGACGATGTGCTGGCAACTTGGGATATCGACACTTCGTGATCTGGAGGATTATCGTTTAACGTGGCTTCGGAAGAGTTGTCGATGTCCGTTATTGGTTTAGGTGCGTTGCTGGGTTGACTTAGTTGTTCTGCTTCTGTTTGTTGACTGGTGAACGGTGGGGGTGAACTCAGTGATACTGCTGCGCATGTTTCGGTGGTAGATGGATAGGTAATGCGAGCAGATTGGCGGCATTTTCAGGTTCCGTAGGTTTTGTTGTTGATAGGGTCACTGGCACTCTTGCTTCGACATGATTAGTACATCGAGTGGTTCACATTTTGTAATCGGTTGAGCTTCGGGCTATTGTTGGTATTGTGATTCTTTTTTGTATTTATCGATGGCGGTTTAAGCTTGATCAACCAATATTTTCCTTGATAACCATCCTATATTGTCACGCTTTAAACCCAGTATCATGTTCTTGAGTTCGTTGTATAGATTGTTAGGTAGAAATCCGTAGATTCTTGAGAAGCCTATCTCAAGTGTTTCCATGTCCAGACTAGCCAGGATCCAGATTACCTTAGTGATATCGTCTGAACTTAATATCAGCCTCTGCTTCCCAGCGTGGATGGAATGGTGTTGAATTTTAATCCTAGACTTAGACAGGTCAATAATTGCTACATATCCATCATTAATGCGTGAGACGTTTCTTCGTCGTGACACTTATGATCCACACAAAAATAATTACGTATTATATCACGTCGCAGGGTTACCAATTTGTGGAGTTATAGGTGCCGGTTGTTGATGATATTACAACACAAAATAAACTAACAATCGCGAGGTAGCAGTAGAAATGTTGTCGATACGAAAGCAGAAGTGTAGACTTGGATGTAGAAAAGAGTCGGTCCAGGTAAGAGAAATTGGCTAGCGAAAGAAGTATGCTGCGAACCGATGGCTTTGGGAAGCGTCAATCGCCAAGCCACTGATAAGGCCATTACCTAAGTTTTAATATTGTATGATTCGGGACGTGTGAGGGCGGGTTCTGCCTCACCACCACCTAGGTTTAAGAATAGGTAAGGAAGTGGTGGTACCGTAAGGAGGGTTGGGTGTGGGCGGTACGCATCGTTTCAAGGTTTAGATTTTTACATAATAAAATCGGTTGCTATCCGAATGCCGAATGAGCCTCTTCTCATCTTAACTTTCCCAATCGCGCAACACAGGCAGCTGGTAGCTGTCGGCCTGATTTCTTCATTTACTGGACGTTTAAGGACTGTATGTGGGCCCAGTGCGTTCACCGCGCTATCACCAAGTACACGTCCTCTTTCTCTTCCGCCGCAAATACACCTCTGATCGGAACCCGGTGCGTTCACCTTAAGACGAAAATTTGGTTAGTGGGAATTTTGGAGAAACACATGTTGAAAGAGAGGTATAGAAAAATAGTTGAAGAGATGTACATGCTACACCAACAGCACGTCAAAGTGCGGCGGGACACGACACAGACTTGTAATTGGGAATGTATTCCCGGCGAATTTATAAGTCACAAACGCAAGGTAAATTAAGGGTTACCCCATGACTCCCATTCTTTGCGACGACATACATTCCACTGGCCCAAATGCTCCGTTATTGTACAGATCGGTTTATCAGAATGGTACTGGTAGATGTTGCAGATAACCCTAAAGGCAATTCTGTAGAGCAGTGGAAAGCCACTTAGATTTTCTCATATGTGATACATCACAAAACTTTGCCGCTTTAAGATATAATCTTAAAATATACTCATATTAATAACAAAATGATTAAAACAATGAAACAATTAAACTAATAAAAGTAATCAATATAGACCTCTCCATCACATGGTTCTGCATACACCTACAGTTCCAAACCCTGCCTCCCATTTCTTTACCTTCGCCTTTGGTTCTTCTCTTGTTCCATTTTCCTCACATAGAGGATGGATGTCCTCTCCCCTCCCGCACTCACACATCTCTGCACAATCCTTTCACTCTCACAATCAATATGTGGGCTTGTTATCGTTAGATAAATGATACGCGTCTTTTATATCACAAGTCAGATTTATTCACAAACTAAAATTCTGTAGCAGATTGAAGAGTAGAGCGCGAGTGTTGATAA
>WSZQ02088398.1:0-14518 GCA_019419845.2 Weissflogia rhopalogaster | reverse complement strand
TGGGTGTGGTTCGCGCTCGTTGGCGCGCTCTTCTAATAGATCGACAATCTATTCGAAAACGCAATGCGATCGCGCAATATTCTCCATGCTGGCGCGCGCCAGATGATTATTTACCGCCGTGCGATCGCACGCCTCCTTGTCCTTAGGGTGGCCTGGCTGGACTGGCGCAATGCGCTCGCGAATGAAAAATGACGATTTTTTATCATGCATGCTCATCGATTTGAGTAATATTAGACTTTTGGCTAATGCCGAGATCGTCTCGTTGTTTTACGATGCCTCTTTTTTCATCGTTACGAAATTGAATGTAAACCAATGTTGGTAACATTTCAGAATATACACAATGTTATCTCATGCGTGTAGTCATAATTTATTATTAACTAAACTAAATAAATAACTAAAAGTTCCAAATATGTATGCATTACACCGCTGTGAAGTTAGTAAAAAATCCCTGAAAAAAATTTAGTAGATATCCACCAGAAAAAAATAAAAAGTAAAAACCAATGGAACTCTTGCATATGTTGTTTATATGACATGACACAAATGAGTACAAATATTGCGAGAGCTAATTTTTTGTCTCGGTACAAGTGGCCTGAAATGACGTTTAAATTTTGACATTTTCGATTAGCTCCATTTTCTCCGAAACTAGAAGAGAGTGCCTCAAGATGTTAAAAATTATTAAAAAATACTAATTTCTAATGATGCCATACAATGCACTTTAATAAGTTCTTTACTTTAGTTCCACTTTCAACGCATTATCTCTTTATTTAACCCTTTCTACTATCAGCACAGACTGGATCATGATTTTTTTCATCAGCACATTCCTCTCTTAATTTGCAACAATTTTAATTTTAATTTTTGAAACATTAGGTACTCTCTGCTAGTTTCGGAGAAAGAGGACGGCTCAATTGAAATAGTCAAACTATAATCGTCATTTTGGGCTACTTACACCGAGTCAAAAAATTGGCTCTCGCAAAATACTCATTTGGTTCATATAAACAACTTACATATGTTGTATGGAAAAGAGGTACTTTTGATTTTTTTTTTCTTGTGGATATCTAATAAACATTTTTCCTAGGATTTTTTCCTAATTTCTCAGCTGTATGGATTATTATAGTACTCCTCTTCGGGTGCAGTAAACAATTAAAATTCTCTATGTGATTATCAAATTTACAATAATATTAATAAATTCTAAATAAGTATATAGTATAAGTATAAGTATTTTTGACCACACTAGTTTTTGAGTGACGCGACAAGTCGAAAACATCCGGTTAATAGAGCTTTAATGGTAACGAGAATTATATTAATATATACACAACAAAACATTTCAAAACTCTACACAACTTCGTACGCTGAACATGTGTAAGCTTATGAGAATATGTAACATAGATTAATCATATTATCATTCATTATTATTTTAATTTAACACATAATATTATATAACCTTGTCTTTATATCAATAGGTTTGTATTGCTTATGTCAAAAAATATATCAATACATAATGTATAATCTAGCTTGCAAACATTTTTTTAATTGTTTTTATGTAAATACATAGTCAAGTAGTAAATAGTAGTCAAGTTGATTTTCTTTATATATTTGAAAATAAAATTATATTCCAATACTACTAGCGCTGTCTATTAGCAAAAAGTCGGAAATGTGTGACAGTACAGTTTAGTTAGTGGTTCGGCCACTAGAAAATAGATGGCGATACGTATACTGTTTTGGAATTGTTTTTATCTCACGCAGCCATCTTCTGTTATTGTTTGTCTGCAGGTGGCCTGCTGGCATGTTGGCGCGCTGCGATGTCGTACGCGTGCAACAGGAATCGAACGGCGATAGCGAAGTCGATCGCGAGTGCTGGCAACAAACGGGCGCGAATTACGTAGCCGCGCGGCGCCGTGACGGATGTGTGCGCGTGTATGGGGCCGTGCGTGCGTGCGCTCCGTGTGGTATTTTACCACAAGAGGAGCGAAGTGAAAAAAACAACGCGACAAACAAGCGCGTGCCGCGCACTCGGCATTGTTTTCGCAATTAGCGGCGCGGATGGCATCGCGCGCGTCCGCGGACAGCAGCACTGCATTGACGACGACGACGACGACGGCGAGGACGATAGGCCGGTGGCGGCGAGTGTGGTGTGCGGACGCGTTTTGGTGCTGCTGCCTGCTGCAGCTGGTGGTCGGCGCGGCGGCCTGCAGGTTATGCGTGCGCGAGGTGCTACACCAGTGACCGGTGGACAATGCTCAAGATTCAGATGCTGGAGCAGCTCGTCACCAGCGAGACCGACGACAACAACAGCGGTGGTGGTGCGACTGACGACGGTGGTATTGGGGGCGGCGACGTCGGCGAACTAAGGTCAGTAATAACAAACTTAGTAATTGTTTATTTCGCCCACGATGGTGTATTCCTGCAACACTGTCATGCATGTCTTTCGCGAGTTCGGCATATTCCTGTTGTCAGTGCATGTTGAAAATGTGCGTGCATCCATGTGAACGCATTCTGCACGTGCACGTTTTAAGTTGACCCGTCGCTGCACAGTTAGGCCTCTTTTGCTGTTTAGGATTTCGACGTTTGACCCACATTCCGATCGTGAGAGCTCTGGGGCAAGCGCAAGCGGCGCTTTCGCAGGCGAACGCACACATACGACAACCGCATTTTCTATTGTCGCGCCGCATTTCTGCACGTCCCCTACCGGCCTGCTGCACAGCTTCTTCAGCGACTGCAAATTGCTTTAGTTACAATTACAATCCATGACATGACTGAAGCATGTACATGCAACATAAGCCAACAGATGTGTATGTGCTTAAGTCATAGAAACACAAAACATCGCTTAAATCACTGAAGAAACAGTTGTTATTCGGCATTTTAACGCCAGCTACAAAAAACGACATAAGCGTGTGAGTTTTGCGTTCGTTTTGTCGGCGTTTTCGGTTTCGTTCCCATGAATTTGTTTAGTTTATTGCCGCCTCGTTATGTGACTATTTCAAATCTCGGATGGCATGAAAAAATATGTTGATGGTTTGTCGAACCTATTACCACATTTAACATCGGCTTACGCCTGCTATGACGTTGAAGGTGACCGCGATATTCTCATTTTTCATGCAAACACTTTTTTCGCATTTATATGGGGGTACTTTGTTTAATTTTACATAGAAAAACAATGTAAAATCCACTTTTCTGACGTAACGGGAAATTTTATTTGTGAATTTCGAACAAAAGGCTAGAAATTTTGACAAATATTTATTAATAGATGAAATAGATTCTGCCAAGAAAGGAGAGCAATTTTCACCTGTTTTTCAATGTGTTTCTTGCTTTTCCTTGTTTTCTTCTTATTTGGCAATTTAACATTTGTTTATTTAACCCAGAGGTTCCCTGAGAGGCATATACTGATTTCAAGGGAGACTCGAGAAGTTACGAGGGAGGTTCTCTTTGGAACATTACTGAACCTTGTATTGTGGTGACATCACATTATCACGAAAACTGAAAGGCCCGAAGAAAATATTTTTCAGAATGCAACCCCCAAGAAAGTGTATTAAAGAAAGACATACGCAACTATGAAAAGTTTCGAAACCTCTGATCTAATCCAGTTGCGACCAGTACATTGGTCGCAAATCACATGTGCCGGCAATTTTTAGAAATATAATACAGGGGTAATCAACTTCTGCCTCAATTAACTTAATTCCGAGGTATATTTTCTTGTTGAAGTGGTAGCTCTACGGTCCATGGGTGCCTGTTCAATTTTTCACCGTTTGAGTAGGCTCAACCAGTCAACTTTGAATTAGCTTTTTTCCTCTTCAAGGGGGAATCCCCAGATTGCGTAGCCGTGGTTCAAATCAACGTCGGGCACTTCTCCATGGGCTGGCCACCGCATGCTCACTTCAACGTCGGGCTAACCATCGTGAGGACATTTCATCGTCAGCTTTATAAAACATGAACGGTTGCTTTAAATATTAAACTTGTTGTATTAATGCTTATAACATTAGCTACCAGATTCTTTTAACATTTTTGAAATATCTCATATAGTTTTTGAAATACATGTGATTATATTTACCATATACATTAAGGAAGCGATCGATTCAAGATGCTAATAACACATAAATTACATTTTTATATCAAAGTTGCTATCATTCCAAGCGGAATTTCAATCCACATTCAATGGAAACACTTTTATAGTAGTTAAAGCTACCGTTTATGTTTATAACTCTGACAATGACACGGTTTCCCGATGAAATTTTAAGCGTTGATGAAAACCCACGATGATCTGCTCGCCGAGATGTGCACGACGATGATCTGAACGACGATGAACTGACGTAGACCCCCCAGATTGGCTCAAAGAGAGTGACAACCGTTTTGAGTTAGCTCAATTTTGCTTATAATTGTAAGTTTGCTTCCTAACCTTTTCTGTTTGGGTCGGCTCGATTTAGTTTCAAGGGGCGTTTGTGTTACGTCAAATTTACTTCTTTACGTGCAATCAAATTTTGATACCGTTCAAAGTGTGCCGCTAAAAGACAGTTCTATCCTTTGAAATCTTTATCTTTTGAAATTGTGTCACCACTAAAATTTCTTGTTTACGAAATTATTTTCTTGTCTATTTGAGATTATATTAAAGTTTTCGCTTCGATAACAACTTAAACGTAAAGCTAAAGCTTTATTCGTAATGTTTTAATTACAACGAATGCTTGAAGTGTGCCTTGTGATGAACATTTAAGTACTGTCCTATATTTACACACTTCAACGAAGTGGAAAATTAAAAGCGTTAACAAAACATGACAGATACGTTCCATTTCGACAACCGTTTATAGTTTTCTATGTAAAGACAACCAGTTCTGTTAGATTCAACAAACAAGAAAGGATTGTATTGCACTTAAAATATAGTATCGAATATGTGTCGCAGTTATTAGGTCTATGATTCAAGTCCGGAGTGTCCATTGGCACGGTTTTTGTTGCGTTTTGCCGCCGCTTTGCGGTCGGCTCGAGTTTCCTGTGCGCCACCGAGTTTTCCTCTGGAATTTTAATTAGCGGTTTGGCGATTTCCATGCGGCGCGCGCTTCCTGCGACAAAACGCGCCGTTTTTTTTTGTGGCACGTCGTTCAGCGCTTTCCCCTCCCGCGATTCATTATTCACTTCCTCGTCGCGTGTGGGTCGCGACGACAATGCGCTGATACGACGCCACACGGTGGCGTAGAATATACAAAATACTGATTGCCGGTATTCATTTTACGGTTACTGTTTTGCATTGATGAGGTTTTGGAGGGTTAATTATGCGCATAACTTGGCATTGTTTGAAATTTGACACACTTGTGATTGCATGTTTGGATTTATCCTTTGTTTAGGGATTGATAACATTTTAAAAATCCCAGAAATTAGAAAAAATCCTAGAAACAAATTATTACTGATATCCATAAGAAAGAAATATTTAAAAAATAAAAATCGGGAGTGCCTTTTCTCCTTTACATATATTGTTTATATGACTCAAATTTGTACAAATTTTGCCAGCGTCAATTTTTTGACTCGGTGCAAATGCCCTAAAATGATTATTAATATTTGAAAATTTAATTTCAAGATGTTAAAACAAAAAAGATTGCAAATTTAGAGAGGAATAGGCTGAAGAAAAAATAATAATGATCGAGTCGGTACAGATATGAGAAACGATTAAATAAAGAGATAATGCATTGAAAGTGGTACCAAAATAAAGAACTCATTAAGGAACTTCGTATGACATTAAAATTAGTTTTTTTTTTTGGAAATTTACCAATAATTTGTAGTTTTATTTATAGTTTCTCTTTGTTTAATCCTTTCTACTATCTGCACCTACTTAACCATTCATATTTTTTCTTCAGCATATTCCTCTCTGAATTGGCAATATATTTTATTCGAACATCTTGAGGCACCCTCTTCTAGCTTCCGAGAAATTGGAGTGCATATGTCATCTTAACCGATAAGAAGTTAGCAGCGAGCCTTCCAGAAGCGAGATCAAATTGTCCCATTTAAAATAACCCATAAAATAAAATTTTGACATTCGATACAGGAACTTCTAATATATTATAGACTGTATTGCAAACAGATCCGTAGTCTTCATTTTGTAATATCATGTACCGAACGTATGTAATGATCAATTAAAGGTGGATGTTTCTTATGGAAATTAACATGCAGAACTTCATCACACCTTTTGATCTATCAACCTTCGCTAAAAAGTATTAAACAAAAAAAAAATACAAAAAATCAATAAATGCGCCGATGTAAATATCATCCAGATTGATCGTGCTGGTCGCAAATTATTAGCAATTTACAGCTTACTCGGCGCTCCGTAAAATTATATTGTGTTTGACCTGTATTGGTAGATAATAAAATGACTTATTCAAATTTGTTAAAATTAAGTTAAATAAAGTTCAAATTGATGATTTAATTACAATTAAAGAATTTGGTGAATATCTTTACCGCACCGTGAATATCTTTACCTATCAGCCTGTGAAAAAAAGAATCGCCCGACCCTCCTGTCAAACCCTTTTTTTGGATTTTAATGTTGTCCCAATGTATTCCTTATGGGAATAATTAAATTTTCATCTGCCTAGTTTATATAGTTAAACTTGAGCAATCTTCAAGTGCTTAACACCAATGAATTTGTCTGTCAATTTGCAACAAACGGTATTAATTACACCGGGTCAATATTTTCGGTTCAAAAATTAGTACTTTCCAATGTAATTCCCCATTTAAAAAGTTGTGCTAGCCCTATTATTTTGTTGTGAACTTACAGCGGTTTTTGCCGCAATGAATTGCCTTTTTCTGGCTGTTGACAGTTTTATTGATGTCGCTTTCTACCACTCAAACCCTCGCAGTTAACTTCTTATCGGTGTCCTCTTATGAACGGATAAATTGAAAACTTTAAACTTTAATCGTTATTTTACGGCACTTGCACCGAATCAAAAAATTGGCGCTCCCAAAATTTGTACTAATTTGGTTCATACAAACAACACAGACAAATGTTGCTTCTCCTCCTTTGTCTCTATTTTAGATTTTTTTTTCTTATGGAAAATCGTAATAACATTTTCTGAGATTTTGCACTAACTTCATAGCGGTGTTTTCGACATTTTTCTGCTCAATCAATATATTACGGCCAATAGAGTTTAATTGGACCAAGATTAACTAACAATATTATGAATTTCAAATTTTTTAATATATTTTCTTGCTTGATTTTTTTTTCAATTACGTTGAGATTACACCCATATTATGGTGAACGCAACAAACAAAAATACTTTTAATATAAATATTATATAAAAAGTGTTACAATACGTCGTGACACGCGACCGTTACACTTCCACGTCCGGTTTCACCTCCCTGCCAACCAACCAACACAGCGCCACCAGTCGCCGGCGTCTTCCTGCAATCGCCGTCTATAAACTGCTAATTACGTGCAAGTGCATCGCATGCCATCGCGGCGTAATTGTTGGCGCGTGCGCATCCACCGTGCGCTAATAAATTGTAAATGTGCTGGAGATGGCGTTAATCAGTCACACTCACTGACACACGCACACACATCGTGCTAATCGTCGATGGTTTATCAGTTATCACTGGTTCGTTTATCTACCTGCAACAAACAGGTAAACCAGAGGGTTGGCTGTTTATTGTAGATCGTACTGATAGCGTCTGAGCGGGGGAATCACTTTTGTCTTTTTTCCATCGCTACGTCGCACTTTTAGTATTTTATACAGTATAGTTGAGGAAACAGGACGTAACGCTTTTGGATCTCGGCAAGGTCTTCGGATAATTGCTCCGGTCATTCTCATGCAACTGGCTTGAGACCGTAATTAAAATCTTAACCACCTACTTACCTTTGCTAGTAGCGACAATAATGACATGTTAAATTTCGTGATCTTCGTAAATGCAACATATAACAACATATAACTAGAGACGTTAAACAGGGCACGTTTCCTGTCTTTTCACTTTATATTAATCTATACTTCTATAGAATTGTATACATTCCTTCAAAACGTAATAGGTTTTGTAAACATCAGATTTATCATTGTGATATTTTGGATACAGTACTTTATCTCGGTTGAGTTTCGTTTCTAGGAACTGATAATTGACGATTTTGATATTAAACATTTTTCTCTAACTCTCAAATTTGAAAACGCTCCACAGTGGCTGCCCAGCTGTGCTCGAACTGCCAAAACCTACGACAGACAGAGCCACGTCAATTCTCAAATTCGCTATCTTAACACCACTTGATTTAATTTTTTAATATATTTATGTTCTAATTATACAATTAATGTATATATTACAGGATAGCCTATTTAATAATGCATGCGCTCGCATGCAACAATATTCAGTATTGGCGTTTCTAATCAAGTTATGTGACTTTAACTCTAACCCTATTTTAAGGGATGAAGCCGGAGGAGGTAGACTATGAAACAAATTTAGGCTTAATCTCTGTTTTATCTTCTATCTAGTGGCACCAAATTTTGCAAAATTGCATCGTTACACTGTGCCATATATTGCATACAAAAAAACAAAAATTTAACAATTGGTTTGTGACAAAACTATCACAGAAAAGGTCGAAAAAAGAAGCTTTGCACAACACGAATGGCCATAAATTTGGTAGTACTAGATAGTAGATAAAACAAAAAATAGTCCTAAATTTGTTTCATAGTCTACCTCCTGCGGCTTCATCCCTTAAAATAGGGTTAAAGTTAAAGTCACATAACTGGATTGGAAACGCCATTATTGCAAATTGTTGCATGTGAGAACATACATGATTAAATGGCCTATCTCATATTATATAGATTAATTGTATAATTATAACATAAATATATTAAAAAAACAAATTAATTTGCGTTAACTTAGGGAAATTGCGAATTCGAGCACAGCTGGGCAGTCACTGTGCGCCCTTATCATAAGTTTTGTTATGTCTTCTTATAACTGATAATTGTACATTTGGTGATTAGATAAGTCTGTAGGAAATAGAAAAAAGAGACAAATCTTTAGTTTTCTTAGTATATTTAGTTTTAGATCACGGGATAATTTTGTGATAAGAAAGATGATCTAATTCAAATATAATTTTGTAGGTGCAGATAAAACGTCACTTACTTTTATTTGTAGAATGTATCACTGTTCGGCAGTTAACTACACAACTTTTTAGCGTTTCTTATGGGAGGTGGTTTTTTGAATGTGGTGGTCAATTCAAATGTGCAAGTCCACGATTTTTGCGCCTTTTTTCGCGACCTGAGATTATAATTTATATGGAAGTGTCCATAAGGAACAGAATCGTCCGGTTTTCTCGGAAAGAAGAAGCAGGTACTCTTCTAGTCACATCAAACAAATGCAAAAAAAATGTGTATAAAATGCATGCCCCCGATTTTCTTCGCGGCCGGTGAGCAGATCAAAAATTCACGATATTTAAATACAGAACTGACCATAAGGTCAACAGTACTTCCAGATAAAGTACCATAATCTGGGAAATTAGAAGAGAGCAGCACTTGGAAATCTCACCAAAAATTTGCTTAATATGAACCATCCTCGTTTCATTTTTATTAGAAAATTACCAAACTTCTGATGGAGAATATTATTTATTTGGGGGTCTCTGAAATTGGTTTGTGTCATTAGTTGTCTAATTGAAATATTTAGTATGATTATAAACATTTCTCTCATGTTTCAAAGTTTCTAGATAGCAAAATTGAATTACCGTGTACGCTTGGTTGCCTAGCCCACTATATCGTTTTACTGTTTGTTCCGATTAGTCTGCTCTCAATGTCAGACTAACTCATAACTCACTCATAATAACGGGTTGAATCATAGATCCAACATTGAATATTTTATGGTTTAAATAAATACGTTTAATATTTATCAGAAATAATAACTCCTCAATTAGATTTAACATAATAAAAAATATTCTAAAGTATACATTGTATAATACAGAAGTGGCGAGATTTGATTCCCAAATAAAGGGTAAAGGTACCGGTCAGACTGCTGTCTCCAATCGGCTGAGACTTGTTCGCGATGTTGCATAACTGCGTCGTCGTAGGGTGCGTAGGTAGGTCTCACCACTGCTGTGTCTTCGTAATCGCATATCCTGCACACACGCTAGTAGTTCGTCGACGATCGGTAAAGGCAGATCCTGCGTGAGGCGTTCTAATATGGCTGCATCACCGTCACCCTCGCCCCTGCCATCGCTCGCTGCGAGGAAGTACCGAAACGCCTCCTTCAGCTTCAAGCGCTCCAGAGGATGCTGCAACCACTCAGACAGTCGGTCGGCGTAGGTGGCGTGAATATCAGCGATATATGTGCTGAACTTCGCCGCCAGCTCCGGCTCACTGCCTGCAATCTCATCCAGCAGGCCCACGTAGAACGTCTTGCGTTCGGTGTCGCTCGAACAGCGCCGGCGGTAAAAATACGCGAAGTTGTTGTGGGAGCTCGTCGGTGGTGTTGCCATCTGCAAACGCAAAGCGTAATTAGTATGATGCTATGCGTGCCCACAAGCGATAATCGGGTAATTCACAGAGTATAATCGTTTTCGAACTCACCGTACACAAATTACACATTTATTAAATCACTTGTTCTAAGTTAGGATGTTAGGCTGAGTTGTGAGTTGAGGAGGTGAGCGTTATTTGAAGGTTTGTTCGATTATGTGCAATTAGCGCTCAGCATCGTATTATATATCGTCGGCGGGGTATTAGGTGTGGGGCAAAAATAGGCATTATCAATGGATTATCGAGTGTTTACTCTGGGCTCGAGTTGTTTTTGTTTGTACACATGCGTGCATTATTACAAAATTTCGACTTTTTTTGGCCGATTTAGAACTATGTAATCTGCACGCGGATGCGTATGTGCACAGGTGTGGCGCAATTCGTGAGAATTTTGAGAACTCATTGATTAGGTGTGTGAGTGTCAATGTGTGCACTCGTTTTTACGGTACTCATTTTCTGTCTCGCCATGAATGATTACAACATTTCGGAATGACTTTCGTACTTACAATTAGTTGTTTTCGTTTTTTTTTTTTTGAGAGGATTTTTAGATATATCTTACAAAAAGAATACGGGAGTCTATTAAAATTCTTTAAATTGCATATAGTTTCTTTAAAAATTGCATTCTGTTTCATGTTAGTGTATCAGTTTGGAGGAGATACGTTTAACGAATATTTAAGAAGCCTTATATTGTTAAATACTATAAAACTACATTTTGTGGTAGAATTTTGTAAATGTAGTTTTATAATTTGGTGATTATATAATTTTGTTCACCATAGATTACTGCATGTGTTCAGCGCTGTGACGCTCTGATTTCTTGTTGCCATTAATATTAGAATTTGGCGCCCTGTGCGCCAAGATAATGAGCAGGGGTGGCAACAGCGTGACCCTACTGAGCGTCACTTTTGGGTCGAAAAAAGAACAAGGTCGAGCCGAAGGGGTGGCTCGACCTTGTTCATCTCTAACCGTGATGCGAGTAGGTGGGTTGTAAGTCTTGTGTGTGTGTGTGTGTGTTAATAAAGTTTGTTAAGTTTACGACCGTTCGTTGTGAGCCTGTCGGAGAGTTCTTGCACCGAGGCGATTAATCTAGAGCACGTGATTAGCAGGGGGTGTGGAGTAAAGGTGAGGGGGAAGGCCTATGAGAGGAAGTGGCGGTACGACCGCATCCTGCTAACAAATGTAGCAGCGAAGATGGCCGAACATACGAAAATTACCGATCGTCGTAATCTATGGATTCAAACCTCCTCATTTCAATGTCAACCGTTTTTATGTGCGTTTGTGATCATGCAATGTAATTTCTTGCACTTCTTATGTTATCTAAAGTATTGTGGCGTGTGACTTTCCTCGACCGTATTATTCATGTTGCTAGTGCAGTGCTATTGACTGTGATATATTGGCGTAACTAACAGTGAAATAAAACATTGAATAACTCTAATAGTGTTATGCGGCATCGTAAAATCAGATTGATTAAATGCACTAACAATAAGTCTACATGTATGATAATAAGTTCCGTTCTTTGTTTTGTTACAATTTTAGTAGTTATGTTTTTTTTTGTGAGAATAAATGTCTAACAAATATGCTTAGCTTGTTGAATTATTTTTAATTGTTATGATTGAATTTATTGGGATATAGATATATCCTATGTGATGGTTGTATATCTTCGATTTTAGTTCTTTCTGCTGCCATTTGGGGCGCTGCTTAATCCAAACAAACCGGCCTTATATGATCTGTGATGATTAGTTACCACGCATGAAATGTGAAATTTTTGAGAAAACTTATGTAATTTTCTGCGTATGTATACACCGAAAGGTGGCGTGTGCGTCAAAATCGTTAAAAGCAAAATAAAATCGTAATATAGCAAAAAGTACGTTGCGAAAAAAGTCTACCATTCATTTTATGTTAGACTTTTTTCGAAAAGTAAAAATTCGACATGCTTAGGTGTGCACCGGGCCCCTTCCCCATATATGACAGTAATCATGGCCTAAGTCAGTGGTTCTCGAAGAGGGGCCCATGGTCCTCTAGAGATTATTCTTCACCTAGGCTACCCATCTTTTCCTAGGCTTCCCGAAGGCCTTTATTCTTAAGAACCTACTGATCAAGGTTCCTTAATATCACTAGGTGTATTCCGCGTGCTAGAGAGCAAGCTTTAAAGAGAATCCTACGAAGAAACGTATTAAAAAATTAAGAACACTGATCTAAATCATTAATTTATAAACTATAAAATACATATCCTCTAAATATTTCTTCTGAATTCATTAATCTTTAAATTATGTCGTTGATTTTATCTAATATGATAATCAAGCCATTAAGATTCACCTAAAAGTCACCGGGTTAGCACAATATGTACGATGTCCCATTTGAAAATAAGGCTCAACAATGCGGAAACACATAAAAATGATATACGATTGACATATTCGCGCAAACATGCGACCCAGACATGCAAATGCAAGATTATCGCAATTGATGCGACCGTATTATACGATTGCAATTGATCGCCGACGCAATAATCGCAATATATCCGCGCCGAAAGGGGTGGCGCACGTACTCTACGCTTTTTTACAAGCGTGCCTCCTACGTCCAACGACAATCGTAAAGCGCACTAAATACGACAACAATTGTGTGTCGCACGCTGAGCGCGCTCGAGTGCTCATTGCGATAAAAATATTTGGGGATGTGTTGTGTTTTTTTTTTTCGTGTTTCGTCCACGGCTTGGAGAGTACCAAGGGCACCCCTTCGGGTGATGATGTGCGGCGCACGTATATATACACATAGCCTGACTACCCCAATGTGTCGTTCTTGGGGGATGCCCCTCTCGAAAACCGTTGGGCGTCGGCGCTGCGTGCGATGTGCGGTAAAATCGCTTCGTGCGCTATTGTGCGGCCGTACCTCTCCCGGGAAGAGCGCTCCACATTCGGGCAAAATGTACCAAGTGTCTCGTGTCTCCGCTCGACTAATGAACCGCGCAATGTCGCGTCTCATCTGAAGTAACTTGTATTAATGCGGAACTGCGCTGTGGGAGGTACAGGCAGAATTTATTTAGGTTTATTTTCGGGGCTACTGCTTAGCATCAGCCGCCGACGTCGTTTATTTTTCATCACTTCATCCCAGATTTTCTGATCTTGTTTTCGGTGTTTCACCAACTCATTAATATTCTTTAATATTACTAATAGCTTCCTATTTTTTTAGAAAAACTGTTTCCTGAAGTTTAAAGTATGATTAGTTTTTGTTTCGTTTTATGTTTTAATAATGCAAATTTATATAAATAATGTTTAAACTCACATTTCTATTGAATTTTAATTTAAAATATTCTGTCCATAATATGACAAAATATCTGTATATAAAACATCTATTGAGTTTAAGTGCTGACAGTGTTTGGAATAAGTAATCCCCTGAGGACCAATATACACTTGAAGTGTTTTTGAAAAATATCACTGAAAATCTATTTTACGACCGCCGCGCGGTGATTCGATTGCATAAAATTTGCTGCAAACATATTTCTAGTTGAGTTATTTATTGAAATTTTCACGGTTTATTCTTTGAACCATATCTGATTGATACTGAAATTTTCAATCATTCATGGACCTGGGAGTTTCCTCTTTGGCCTTTTTTTAAATTTTTGCTTCTTTGGTGTCTTCTGGTGGTCTGATAGTGTGGCAACTTGGCGAGACGAAGAAATATCCACGTATTATTCTTAAAAAAGAGTTTGAAATGCGTATCGTGTTTGCTTTCCATTCGAAAAGTGCGAGGTACAGTTTTCGCTCGGTTTATTGGTGAAAAATAAATTTCAATAATTCGAATTTTCCAATCTAATTCCCCTTTTTTAAATTGTGCTTGGTCGTTTTTGTTACATTGGTCTAACAAGGAGAGTCCACGCTCCATCAAATGAGTTTCGCAAAACTAAAAATACAGCCGGGTACTAGATGTGCCAATTTACACACATTATGGTTGGTCTGCTAAATTTGAAACGCGGTTTAAAGAACATTTGCGCATCAGGGACAGCACGGGAAATCCAAACGTCTCCTCTCTCACCCACCACCTCATTTTCAACGACCATCGCTGCACTATCG
>WSZQ02088376.1:0-14533 GCA_019419845.2 Weissflogia rhopalogaster | reverse complement strand
CTAACACGTTCATTTTCTTTTGAAAAACTTTAAACAATTTTCTTCTGATCGTACAATTTTAAGTCGAATAACTTAAGGTCAGTCTATGAGGCACGTACTTAACAATACTTCATTAATTTTCAATAATTTTCACCTACCCTAACATTATGCAAGCCAAATTGCAAACTTTCTATCTTCAATATGTATATTTTTTAAGATTAACTGCGTGTTGATGCAATTTCTAAAAATAAATATAAAACTAAAAATATAAATTACTTGCAAGCACGATAAATTCCAATCAGTGTTTTGAAACTTGTAAAACTTTTCCACATGCCAAAGTTGCTAGGGATTTTTTCCCGTGTTCCTCGCATTTTTTCCATATTCTGATATTGATCACAAGCAGATCTTGACATCACGTTTATCAACAAAATCGAAGTGTCATCAGGCCAAGAGATTAAATGCTCGGCGTGTTTATCGCCCTCGAATTAATCGTATGCACGTTGCAATTTGCTGACAGCGGTGCTTTTTTTCGTAGTGCCTCTTTTAATTCCACACGTTGATATTTTATTCATATTTCTGCCTTCAATTTTCGTTTGGCTCAAAGCAGATGTACACAGAACATGAAAAAATGCAAATCTCCGTTTGCGTTTGCTTGTTGTAAACGCGTCGAAAATGTTGCCAAAACATTTCGACGTCATTGCCGGCTTGTACCATTTATATTCCTCCCATTTTTTACGCCGTGTGTGGAAATCCGTCCTTTGTTGTGTCGTGCATACAGGTTTTTCATTTTTTTCTGCTTTTATTGGTGTCATATACGCTTATCATTGATCGGATGTACGTGTTCACGGGTAACATCTCTCAAACGAGCCCGCATGCCACAATTTTCCAAAGGAATTTACCGAATTATGAAGTTTTTGTAGACAGTAGTTTCGTATGTTCTCTTTCCGTATTCTTGATAAGGAAGAGTAAAGAATGTGATACTGTGATATGAGTTGCAGTTGTATCTAGTTTCCGGAAGCGAATTTATTATGCTGGTTTAAAAATGTAGTGTTTATTTAAAGGCGGTACAAGTTCCTGTACGCTTTTTTTCATCTTGATGACATATTAACTAAATTTTCTTTAACCTGGTGAATAATCGAAATGTGATGGTTTCTGAAAATGTTTAAAGGCTTAATACACGAAATTAACTTAAAATTAAATTAAAAAATTGACCAATAATCATATCTAGAAGTAATAAAATAACGGGCCCTGCAAATTATTGATGAGTCAGTTCGAAGGACCATAAAAATCTAAAGGGTACACGATACAAGGAGCCCATAGGTCGTGGAGAGAAACCAGTGAACTATGTGAGTTTTATCATGTTTAATTTCGCAGCTTTCTGTGTTGCATAACAGTACCCAGTTCGATTTTACTTTTAAAGTCATAATAGTAAGAAACATTAAATCCCTTAGTTTTTTAAATATTTTACTCATTTATTCAGAAAGTTAGAAGTTTACAATTCTGCATTTATATAAATATTTAGTGTAGAAGGACGGGGATGGGGTGGGGGGTGAGTTCATTAGGAAATCCAGCGTCAGGAAAGTGTTATAGTTATAGATCCATTTGTAAAAGTTGTGCAATTTTAATTTGTCCCTGATTTTATCTGTTAGAAAGCCTATGCAATAATTATATGCATTTTTCTACTGTCCGGACTCTGCTGCTCAGCATGCGTGGATTTGCTGACATTCGATCTAACTCGGCTCGGTGTGTCAACCTGTGCGTTATATTTAGTCAGATAACTTCTTTAAATGTCATATATAAAAATATTTCTCTGAATTTCATCGCATAAATAATATTTTCAGCGATGCTAAAATTTCCGGCCATCGTAGAATCCGTAATTTCAAATGGGAAAAATGATATTCTAACCCTGCTATCTGAATGACGGTATGTCACATAGGGACGTCGAGTTGATTAGCTTAAGCTCTGCAGTAACCATATTATTTCTTCTATATTTATTGTTTACTCGTTTTCATATAATTGCTTCGATTTAAACTATGCTAATTATCGTGTGAGCGTGTTCATTGTCAACATCTCTTGAATGGGTCCACATATAACAATTTCCAATAGTATTTGCCGCATTATGAAATTCTTTGAAAACACAACCTCCTGATCGTCGTTTTCATTGTAAGAAAACGTAAAGAATGCGATGCTGAGATATGAATTGCGGTTGTATATCGATTCCGGTAGAGAAACATATGCTGCTATATCAACAGCTGTATGGTCTCTAAAAGCCGGAAAACAAGAACGTAGGAAACACCCTCGTGGAATACAGATAAACACGTGATTTATATTGAGACCATGTGTTCTTATGTCTATTAAAAATAAACATGGAGTGATTTATTCAAATTATGTATACCCAGCATCAATATCGATATTCTATTTTCTCTTGTATCATTTTCCCATGTATTTTTATTTAATATTCATCTCTTTGCCGTGTATTATATCTACTCTGACACGGGTTACAGAATAGAACAGTCCGGAAGTGGTTGGCAAAAAATTGAACAACTTGTAAAACCATTCGGCAAGCTCTCGGGGGAAATATATCACCCGCGCCGACCCCCTACAACAGAAGGGAAGCGCGCAGTGGAAATCTGAATATCTGCGTGTCTGTGCGTGATGTATTCCGGTGTGAAATTGTTTGCGCTGCGTGCACATGCTTCCGGTGCCATTTTCGCGTTTTGCGAACGACTAGACGTGAATCGCACGTGCCGATACTATATACACCTTCACAAATTAATTACATGTTTAGTCTGCTTGCGAAATTAACAAATTAATTAACACTTCAATGATCGAGCAATGCATAACCAAAGTCAAATTAATTTTTTGAAAATCAATTATCATCTTTCAATCGTAAATAAATTGTAATTATGTTATTCCAGAAATAATATCTGAAAGGGGATTTTTGCGTAGCATTATGTGTAATTGGCAGTCTATTATGGCAAATGCTGGCTATTTTTTGTCTTAACAATACATTGATAGCTAACTCGATATTCAAACAAATTCCAGTACAACAAATTATATAAAGAATTTGTAATAATCCTATTCAAAATAATAATGAAATAAGCCGAATTTCCAAGAAATGATGAAGTTGTAATCGAAAGATTTATTTATTGATTGAATTGTTCTATTCATAGACAATTTTTTGCGGTATTTTCCTAGACACACTCAAATTGGTATCCAAAATATCGCGTAACCCACTCAACCGATGAACTTGTAGTTATTTGTATTTAGTCTTTATCATAGGATTTTTTGTTATAGTTTGTTTTTGTATTTGAAGTATAATACCAACGAATGCCTTATAAAGAAGTTTTGCAAATCGGTAATCAAGTTATGTCGAAAACCACTCAACATATGAACTTAAAATTATTAGTAGTTTTTGCAAACATATTTATTTAAACATTGTCATTGGATGTTAAAATCAATTTTCAAAATTGGCTATGACGAATACTAGATTATAGCATCGAGTTTAGGAATCCTTTTGATATTTTGATTCGGGAAATGTGACTGGTTACCATTTTGGTTGATAAAATATTCGTGAACACGTATGCTTCTAGCTGTAAAGTCGAACCGATATTCCAAATAGTTTCTCTTAAAAACACAATTTTCCTTTTCTTTTCCCAGATATGTGAATATGTTCCTCCATAAAAACACATTAATTTACTCTTGAGTCATTGATGAACACGTGTAATTCGTAACCGAATTTGCAAAGATTTAATAGGAAAATAGTGCACTTTCATTGAAACATTTTCATAATTAACAAAAATAGAGTCTGTATTATTTTCAATTATTAATCCTCAATAAATTATGCACTGTTGAACATTGACGCCAACGAAACTTCTTACAAGCCTAGTTACAAGCCAGTTGCTTTACCGGAAAATATTCTATTCATGTCTATTTTTTGTAAAAAAAAACAGTCTTGCAAAACAACAACATTGCGGATTTCCTGGGGGTGCAAGATGATGCATTTGCATCCCCGGTTCCCTTGGCGTTGAAGCGAATAGTCACGTAATCAGAATGTAATTCAATTCTTTACCCTGTACGTTATGTGAAATATTAGAGACTCAAAACCACATTATGAAATAATGGACCTAAAAATAACTTTAACTAAACTAAATAAAACTTTAAGCAATTTATACTTATGCTGAAAAGTACTGCAATCAAATATTTACACATGTAATGATTATTTTAATAATTAAAACAGGCATTAAAAATATGTCATAGTTAACATACAGTATCAGAGAATACAAGGAAAAACATGATTTTTTTTTGATTTGTTAGCAAAAATTAGTTTTAAAAATATTTTGTCCAGTCATGTGGAGTAGTGGTTTGTTCTAAGCGTAGAGCAAAAGCGACGTAGAGCAAATTGCATTCCTCTTCTAATCGATAGTATTAATCCCTAATGTGACTAATTACATTGAAAAATAATTGAATAGTTCTAATGACCACGGTAGTAGATAAATAAAAAATCCTCGTCAAAATAATAATAATTTGAAGAAAAAAAACTTAATTTAAATTGGAATCACATTAAACGCTAAATGTATACAATTTAATATACAATTATATATTTAGAAACGAATTAAAACACTTTCATTAAAACATTTTCATAGTTAACATGATGTATGAGAGAGAATGAAAGTAAAAAATATGAATAAAAAAGGGTGCAAGTAAAATACATGAATTATAAATTATTCTGTACCATTTAACAAAATCACCTCAACAAAAATTTTAATAACAATTTAAATCGCGCCGTGATTAACTAATAATTTCATATCCGAAAGTACTCTATTCCAAATTAGAGCAGATTTGTACAATTCAGTAAATATGTAATTACGTCATAGAAATAAAATTGAAACGTCATTCTGATGGTTTGCTAGTGTTATGGCTAGTGTTTGAGTGAAGAGCGAAACAATTGAAAAACGTGCCGTATTATTTCGCGGCAAAAGCCAATTTAGCACGGACGATTTGACTTTATCGCTGTGCGGTTGGGTTGAACTTACGCTGTAGGCATTTTTTTATGTTCGCCCACGTTCAACCCTGTTGCAAGCACCGTTTTGGCCGATTGGCCGATCAGCGCCCCAGAGCGATCGCTAATGCAATTTGCTTTCTTCGAACGTCCTCTCTACCGCCACCGCGAACAGGTCATGGTGCATCCGAAGAAAGGACTTCTGTTTCAGAACCGCTTCGATCGTAAAGTGGTTTGCGTCGACCCGCTGCAACCGCCCGGGAGCAACAGCACCCGTCTGCCCGTCTACTCGAAGCTCTACGATCACATCGTTTTATTGGATCACGTCGTCATCCAGCGCATCTAAGACGCTGGAATGCCGCCGACAGTTGTGCAGCCCCCTGCTGAAATTTGACTGCGACTACCAGCTGTAATTATGAGGTTAAAGGAACCTCATCATTGCACCCAAGGTAACACGAGACCTAAACGTTGATTCGGACATAAAAAAGGAAGATCAATTTCGAATGGATAAAATGTTTGCAGAAACTTCTAAATGGCGATAAAATTTAATGACTAATGGCGGATTGGATGCTCAATGTGTCGCAATAAAACGGAAATTAATTATTGATTTGGTATCAGTCGTCGTTGGAGTGAAATGCTATTTGGATGTGTATTATCGCACTGTAAAAATAACTATTGCACGATTACAGGCCGAGCTTTTCTCGGATGTGCACATGAAATGCAATTCAAGGATGAAACTTTCCGAGTTGTGTTTTTATGGAAAACACATAAATTGTGCTTAAATTTATGCTTTAGCCTGGTGACAAATTCACGTAAAACTATTTGAATACGAGAAGAACCAAATTAATTTTTGTTGTGAACTTTTTACATTTTTTTCTGTGGTTTACCAGTCCCGATTCATTTTAATTTTTAAAGATATTACTTTTTTTTAAGTGTGTTTTCTCAGAAATCCAAATTTCAAATTAAAATTCCAAGAAAAGGCGAGGTTATAACGGGAAATGCTATTTATTGATTCAATTGTTTTATTCATCAACAAAGTTTCTATCGCCTTTTTCCAAAAGTCAAGTTGTTCAAATAGGTAAGCAAAATATCTCGAAGACCAATCAACCGATGAATTTATTGGTATTTGTGTTTGCTATATTCATATTTAATCTTTGTCAAAGGATTTTGTTTTTGTTGTAGTTGTTAATTAATTATTAACTCGCATGTTCTGATCGGTCTGAAGGGCAGTGAATCTCAACACGCGATTTTTTTAAATTTTAAAACAGGTAAATATTATTAGTATTATTAGTATTATTAGTATTTTTTTTAAATTTTCAGTTTGCCAGTCTCTAGAATCTCTCCTATTATTTTGAAATTCCTATTTCACTTCCTATTGACATTTGATAAATTACATATACTTTCAATGGTGTAATAATAATCATTCCGATAGTAATGGTTCCCACAGGTATAAAAAACAGATTTTTTCAATTCATTTATTATTTTTGTATTAGCTAAAAATCAATTAAACTGAAAACTTCAAAGTTATTTGAAATTTGAAATTTCACACATGTTCGCAAGTGTTTCCTTATCTATCGCAGAGATGAAAAACCCATTACGACATTAAAGGTAAGAGTGTTCGATTATATTTAAAGGAAAATAATCTTCAAGTATTATTTTATAATTTAAAATTCAAATGATTCTTAGCAGCGCCATTCATGTCTCCCTAAAATCTCATCTTCAAGGCAGTGGATATCTCTGTCCCCAAAAATTCAATAAGCAAATTCAAAACAAAAAGCGTTTGGGAAACACCGAAGCAATATGTCAGCAGCTGTGCAAACAGCAACAGAAAGCACGTGCGCCATTTTCCGGGCAAACGGGCGCAAAGTACGCGGAAAAACAACGCATTAATTTCCACTCGAATGTATTTCAATATCAATATTTAAATGCAAATTTAAATCTCGACTTTCAAAAAAAACTGTAGCGAATTCAATCAGATGTAGCGACCAGTGTGCTTTTATGCCTCATATTTCAAAATAAAGAACAACAAAAAGTGGCCTTAGACTGCGCCGGATCTTAATAATCTCCTATCCAGTATCGTATTTAATGTGGATCGTTTTCCAAGGATGTTCGGTAAAGACGAAAGAAAATTAAGTGCATTGGTAATGTAATAGATTAATTAAAATTGTATTAAATATATTTAGTGTCGATGTCGTTGCTGGCAGAAGAAAAGTGAGAGAGGATATTAGTCAAAGTTATTTTCTTGTTGCAAACGAGAAGGCATTGTTCGGTAGGGAAACAGAGGGAACACGTTTTTGGCAGGATATTTGCGAAATTTACGTGAATAATCCCCGTGCGTAAATCTTTCAAAAGTGTGTTTACGTAACATTAATTTCTGAAGTTATTATATTACGAATTATGTTTTCATATAGCTTTTTCCATCCTACTGGTAGCTTATTATTGCAGGAGTGGGCTGATGGTAATTATAATGACAATCCGTAGTTATTACAAAGTATTTTGTTTGATTATATTGTGTAAAATCTAAAAAGTTTTAAGGCACTTGTTATATTTCAATTCAGTCAGAACGTATATAATTCTATTCGAGAACACCGTTATTTTAACTATACTAAAATACAAATGTACCACAGAAAGGATAAGGGTAAATCTTACACTATTCATATGTTTAGACGGGTTCATCAAAGGGACATGGGTAAGGTACTAGAGTAGTTCAAGGTATGTTAGTATAAGCTCAGGTATCCTTGAGTGTATTTTGGTAATTTTTGCCTTTTAGTAATTGTCAGTGGTATTTTGGGATAGTTTAAGTTCAATGACTCATTTTGTGCGGTTTTCTCCTCTCTTATTTTCTAATAAACCCACTTTACCCCTTCAATGCAATACAAGTAATATGAAGAAAATAATAAACTGTTGACAGACTTCTGTGTATAAAGCCGCTGCGCTGTGTGTGAATGTGCCTTATGTAAAGCGTCGTTCACTCTAAGAGCATGGCGTCACTTGGCTTTATCGAACACGGTTTTTCAAAATAGCGAGCGCGCTTCGACCTCAATTCGTCGAGCCGGGTCGGTACTTTCTTATTTTCAACCTTCTGAAGTGTCGATGAAAGGCCTGCCCATGGTCATATCGATCCTTCTTTATGTTGAAAAGATTCGTTATCATCTTATCCAGAGAAGCAAACTGGCAACTCTATTTGTTTAAATACATTGGTCAGACAATGTTTGACAGAGAAGCTCGAAATTAGAAGCCGGCTATGTGAAAAGCCTTCGAGTTATAAAGTACCCATATTTGAGTTTGAACTGATGTGAGTTAGGAGAGATTTATACCCTTGGCGAGTATGGATTTTTTAAATTTATTTTCAGAGCATTTTTATGGCTATTGACTCCATTAAATTATCGCTAAGAAGAAGAATTCCTTTATAAGTGGTCTAAATTAAGTTGTAATTACTAAAAATATATTTCATATACATATTCGCAGATATATGGGATTATAGGAAGGCAAACATGGCATTACATCAATTTTACATGTTTTCATTTGATTTTTATACGGAGAAATTATTATTAGCTCTGGGAAGCATATGTTCTCGGGTAATTTATAATTATCTAGGATTATCTAGGTAAATTATAATTTTCGGAATGAAAGTGATAATTGGTATTGTTTAATACCGAACAATAAATGCGTAGTGTAATTTCCCATGAAATTCTGAAAAAATGAAATTCATTGTGACTTTCAAAAAATATATCGTTCAATAGATCTTATGTCATCGTCAATACAAATTACACAATATTACATCGTGGTCACGTTAGAATACGTCGAATTAATTTCCTGGCAAATTGCAAACCACGCACGCCGCGCCGCTTTATTCGCTTTACGAATAACACATCGTTTGCTAATCGCGTCGAAGCACTTGGCGGGTTCCGGTGGCACGTGTTTAATGCAAAACTTTCCGGCGACACCAAATTGCCGCTGGCGGACGAATGAAAGGGGCGGCACATTTTTTCGAGCGCTTGGCAGCGGTCACGACGGCGACGTGTGTGCATTAAACACGTACGTGCAAATACCGCGAAATGTTTGTTTGGCACGTCCGACGATGGCGTCTGTCATCCTCATCGGGCGCATGCCACACTCATGGTAATCAGGCGAGACAAATCTGTGTTTGTCTTCGCCGACCCTATGCGCGACTGACCATTTATCATATGCTTCTAATTAGTCATCTATGGTAACAATACTTATTGTATCGTGATATTATTCTAATTTAATTATAATTCATTTCTGTACGAGCGGAATAAACTAGTGAATACAAGCCGAATTTAGGCGTTGTACAGCTCGGAAACTAAAAATACGATTTTATCTTTTCTTTCTTCTGCATGTATATATTGTTATTTGGGATATCTCAAATGAAAGCGATAAATGTGCCATAGTAGTCAAGTTTCAGTTAGTTTAGCATATTTGCAAGTGTTCTCGAATATATGTTGGTTATTTAATAGTACGTTGGTATAGTTAAAATAAATAGAAACATTATATAAGATTTCCTCGTCTCAAAAATTGCCCTGGACGTTACCCACTATTGTACAATTTTCAGTTAATACAGTGAATCGCGTTTTTATATTGAAAAAAAAGTTTATAAAATTAGATCAACAAGGTTTCTTGTGTGGTAATTTCTGTAAATTAACCAATAATTAATTTCCAAATTAAACGTATCATTGCAGAAGTAACTACCTTTTAGAGCTTATATTTATACAAATATATTTATATATGTTTGCCATTAATTAATTTTAGTCATTGATATTTATATTTTGTAATATTCGTCTCTATGCCATTCTAAATTTAAACTCAGTAGTAATTAATAACAATAAAACGTAATACGTGTTAAAATAATATTTTCACACATTTGAATTTTTCAATTTTTTCAAATGAATCTTAATTTTATCAAAAACAATGCGCACAAAATAGTTATCAACATCACTTGCGCAAAAATCAAAGAAAGCTGAAGATGTTTAATTTCAGAATGTAGGTCGAAACATAAGGCAAATTTAATTAAAAATTTCATTGACATAGTCAAGCCGTTCGTCCGGTATTTGCTTAGACAGTCTAGTATTTCTAGCTCCTTGTTCTTACATTCAGTGTAAGAAACTCTCATTCCAATCATAATGTAATGTAAATGTAATGTATTATATTATGATTGCAACAATTGATTTTTAATTCAAATACAAAATCGAAATCTTTAATTATTGATACTAATTGTGTCTTTCGTTGTTCATATTGCATTTTTGAGTTTAGTTAAGTTTTGACAGCGCCTGCAGCGTCAGTAATTCTAAACTAAATCTATGTTGGTATCCCTGCGCCTAAGTTGTTCATGGGGCGCGTCGGGCGCGCTCAGCAGCCTACGAAGGGTGTGATGGAGGAGTGGGGGAGGGTGTGCCACTATAAAAATGTGAAACGCGCACCCTTCGGCCTATTTCTCCTCTGGTGAGTTTCGTGCTAACTTGTATTTTTTCCTTTGTATTTGTGTGTTCACTGTGTCGTTCGAATAAAGTCCTTGTGCTTTGTACTTCGTGTATTTTTGAACTTCGACGTTTGAGGTGAACTTTTGGTAATACTTGTGTCACGATAACTCAAGGAATTTAGCTGAAGATCCAGTTAAGTCTAGTTCCGCGCATCACCGGAAATTAAATGAATGTTATAAAAACCGCGACTACCGCGTAACACTAATATTTATAACGTTTGCCTAAAGGTGCTAAATTATGCACATACATTAAGGTGTTATTCCAATGCAGCTCCCAGGGATCGTAATGAATCGCAATCAGCGATAATCGAATTAATATGGATTAGATTTTTTGATATGCGAAAATGAAAGCCAAATGCCAGGCCGTGTTTTAAACGGTTCCATCCTGCGTTACAATGACCGGCGCCGCCGCCAACGGGGGTGATTGGCAAAACATTGCTTGTCGCGTGTCACCAACGCGGATGGGTTTTAATTGATACGATAATTTGAAGCAGAATGACTGCCGCTGGCGATTCTATTGATGCTACGTTTATTTTAGGTGATAGGTGTTAACTTAATAATGGATTCTCGCCATAAAATGAGGTGGAAATAATAAATTTTCCATTCAATAAATTGATAATTAAATATTTATGTGGTTTAATATCATTATATATACATGATAAAAATTATACACAAATTAAATTTAGATATTTATGCACGATTTAGTCATTGACAATAATTTGATTATGCATTAAAAGTTAATGAGATTTATAATTAAAAATCGCAAAACAATTTATTTTATGTTTATGCTAAAATATAATTTTCACGCTCACCTGGGCAGCACAATTGGTAGTGCTTCGGCTTACCACGCAGTCGAACATCGTATGATTCACATTCATATGATGCGCGATGTACCGACATTCTATCAAAACATATATCTCTACATCAACACGGAGGAAAGCAACACATCAAGTCAACAAAAACAAACAACATCGCCATTATCACAACATCACAACAAAAAAGAGTTGTAAATCTCACACTATATATATTATTATATACAAATATAATATTATTATTTTATAATTTTCACACATTGTAATTTATTTTTTGATTTTAAACATATTAAAAACATTATGATTGAACGAAAAACTTTGAGAATGTTTTTCTCTCTTATTAATAATATTAAAAATTCCATAGACGTAATGAAAATGTAACATCAAAGAGTATTGAAAAACGCTTATTGTAATTTATTCTCTGGGGGAGATAATATTAATATTATAAAAATGCAGTGAAAAACTTTAATTAAACATCTAAAACATTTTAGATTGAAATAACAAATATGAAGTCATAGGGTTTATTCACTGAAGCAATGTTAATATGTGTTTATTATCCTTTCACATGTGCAGTGTCCTCTACAGAGGCAAATCTTCCAATTTGTGAAGCCCCACGAGAATAGAAGTCGGACTAAACCGAAGTTATGACGTGAAATTTCAACGTCGCTTATTGAATCCATCCACTATTGCGCTGCACGTGCTGAGAAAAGTTTAAATAAACGCAATACAGATGGTGATGACTTTATCGTATCGTAACAGTTTTTGTTGAGTTCATATTCGCAAATATTGATAGTTTGCCGGTGCTGGTAATAAATTTTGATTTTAATGGTCGGATTAATTTTCTTGATAAAATTGTTATAGTTAATTCAATAACCTGATTTATAGCTTGTTTATTTTACGATTATATTTATTGATATTTAATGACTTTTGTAATAGTTCTAGCTATTAAAACTGTAATTTTTTGCTTCATCAAATAAAATTGAATGTGGATTTGTGAGTAGGTGAAATAACTGGGGAAATATAACCTATCCTGTAACAGATTTAAGGGAACCGGAAACGTGAAGATATTTATGATTAGATATCTACTAGATAATAAGTACGGAGCTTCGCGAATTTACAACTCGCAGAATCATAATTTATCTATAAGCCGCTGGACTTCTAAAGAAATTATAGTTCATGTAATAACAAAATTCTTACTAAAAATCGATGTGATTCATATTTGGGATATTTATTTCTATTTCTTAATAACACCGTATAAAAATTCTGGACTTCCACTCATAAGACTTATCATGATGTTCGTTTGCAACTGTAGGTGATTTCGCTCGAAAAGGTAAAAAGTCGAGAAAATTAATAAATGAAAGATTCCCAAAACAAATCAAGCTGTTGATAGGAATTGCGGACACGTAAAAAACGGAAAAGTTTGAACATATACCATTATTTAATCTATGAACTGCTTGAATTTTGAAAACGTGGCTATTTGAAATGGACGAGCAGTTCAGCACTGCTCATTTGGGTGTGCAGAGAAAAAACTATTTGCAAGTTTAACTTTACCCTTTAAAACACGCCTCTCTCTTATTTATTTATTTGTTCATCTTTTGTGAAAAAGGGAATTTGTTGAGATGTGAACAAAAGCAAAGTATATATGTACTAGATCTTTTTTTAAAGTTTTTATAATTTTTGCGGTCCGGTGCTGGGTCGCAAAGCATACTATGGGAAATAGTTGATTACAAATGCAGTTATAAAGTGGAATTAAGTAAGCACACGACCTATTTGGACCAGTTTACTATAAATCAGCGTTTCCAAATTACAACACCCCAAGACCGAGTGGTTGAGATATTGTGTGACATTGCCGAATATATTATCAGTTTACATATGATTAAAAAATTACGTATTAAAAGGAAAGTACCGCCAATAAAAATAATACAAATAGAAAGTAGAAAGGCGTAGCCATAAATAATTCGCAAACGATGCCATAAATAACGCTGAAAATTTGATAAAAGCCACTTTGTACAATTTTGATTACTTTTTAGTTTTAATATTGTTATTAGCAATAAGTCTTCACCATTTTGTTAAGTAAAAACAATGTTTTATAAAGACAATTAAGTCACTATATTCAGTTTAAAAAACACATTCGATGGCATATTGCTTTCTATTTATAATTCATACTATTCATTCTAAATTTACACCAACAACTTTCAGTCAAATACAAACATATTTTTATTGACGTACTGTTTCATAGACAGTAGATATAGTAAAAATTTTACATCCCAATTATTCACAATTAAATGGTTTACCTCAAAATGACAATCAAAGCCCACCTGGGCAGCCTAGTGGTAAAGCATCTGCTTACCAAGTGGGAGGACGGGCTTCGAGTCCCCGGGGTGTGCACGCCACTAATGTGAATTTATTATTATAAATTCACACGAAAAATTCACATTAATAAAAATCCACACCGATAAAGTCACAACAATCACAATGACAACATAAAAATTCACTTCACTCAACCCAACAAGACACCACATCAACAACACAACAATAACAACAACATCACAAAAAAACCAATAACAAAAATCACAATAACATGTAATATATACAAAAACACAATAAAATCATATGTATGTATCCAGGCTGAAGGACCAGTGAAGGTCGATGGCTAGGTCTGCGGATCGAATACATTAAATAAATAAATAGAATGTTTTCAGACCGTTTTAAATTTATTCTGCATCTTTCGTATAAAATTATATTTAAAACTACGAGAAAAAAAAAACATGTAAATATGTATTTTTTCAAAACACAATTCACGTCATATTCTAGAGAATTTAATTATCTATACAATAAACCATTATACAGCCAAGTCCGTTCAGTAGAACTTCCTCAATCCTGTACACAAAATCGAAAAACGACGTTATCAGAAAAAGTTCGGTAAACATAGGGCTAATATATTTTCTTAAGTTTGCATTTTGGGCTATAACTTCGTAAATATAACAGCTTCCGACTTGAAATTTTAAGGGAAAATTCTTGAATAATTCAGCTTTGAAAAAGTCCATTTATTGAATATAGTCTCCTTTTTAACAAATCATTTGTTTGACCTGTTAAATGTTTACTTAATATTTAATTTATGGCCAATTAACTTTCACACCGCGTTATTTAGATTATTAGCGCGTTTGCATTGCGTGTACTAAGCAATACAAGCGCAAAACGCACAAATACGCAGCTGTGACGTTTGTTCTGTTTTTCGGGAAG